>CAUYQG010090548.1:0-12898 GCA_963574415.1 Tarsius wallacei | reverse complement strand
CACCCAGACTGGAGTGCAGTGGCCGCTCCCGGCCACCGCAGCCTCAACCTGCTGGGCTCCAACGATCCTTCCGCCTCAGCCTTCCGAGTAACTGGACCTACAGGTGCGCGCTACCACGCCCGGCTAATTTTTTTTTTTGATTTATTGTAGAGATGAGGTTTCGCCTGCCCAGGCGGGTCTCGAACCCGCGGGCTCAGGCAATCTACTCACCTCAGCCTCCCAAAGGCGCGGGATTACAGGCTGAGCCACCGAGCCCGGCAGAGAAAAAATATTTTTAAAAAATATATGGCCGAGCTGGGCTCGGTGGCTCAGCCTGTAATTCTGCACCTTGGGAGGCTGAGGTGAGTGGATTGCCTGAGCCCGCGGGTTCGAGACCTGCCTGGGCAACTTGGTGAGACCTCATCTCTACAATAAGTCAAAAAATTAGCCAGGCATGGTAGCGCACGCCTGTAGTTCCAGCTACTTGGAAGGCTGAGGCGGAAGGATTGCCAGAGCCCAGCAGGTCGAGGTTGCGGTGGCCAGGAGTGACCACTGCACTCCAGTCTGGGTGACAGAGTGAGACTCCAACTCAAAAAAAAAAAAAAAAAAAAAAAAAATATATATATATATATATATATATATATATATATATATATATAGCCGAGCTCGGTGGCTCAGTTTGTAATCCCAGCACTTTGGGAGGCTGAGGCAAGTGGACTGCTTGAGGCTATGGGTTCAAGACCAGCCCAGGTAACTTGACAAGACCTCATCTCTACAATAAATAAAAAATTAGTTAGGCATGGTAATGTGTGCCTGTAGTTCTGGTTACTTGGATGGCTAAGGTGTAAGGATCACCAGAGCCCAGCAGGCTGAGGGCTGTGAGCATGCCATTGCACTCCAGCCTGGGCAACAGAGTGAGATTCCTGATCAAAAAATGAATAAATAAATAAATATAAATAAATAAAAATATATATGAAGTAAGCTTCCCAAACAAAATATTTTGGCTAAAGGCATTAAAAAATAAGAGTCAACTTGCACTGTCTACAGGAGAGTCACTTTAAATCTAATAATGCAAACTGGCTAAAAGTGGTAGGGTGACAAAGATATTCCAGAAAGATGCTACCATGTAAAAGCTGGGTCACCATAATTAGGCAAAATCCATTCTAAGTAAAAAAACTGCCTCATAGACAAAATACACTTCAAGTATATTATTCACAGCAGACAAAAAATGCATTCTAAAATGATAGAAGAGTCAAGTAACTAGAAACTAATAAGAATAATAGAGACCAGGTGTGGTTGTTCATACCTATAATCCCAGCACTTTGGAAGGCTGGGGTGAGACCTCATCTCTACAGTAAATTAAAAAATTAGCTGGGCATGGTGGCACATGCCTGTAGTTCCAGTTACTTGGAAGGCTGAGGCAGAAAGATCACCCGAGCCCAGCAGGTGGAGGCTATGCTATGGTGGCCAAGAGCATGCCACTGCACTCCTGCCTGGCCAACAAAGTGAGATTCCAGCTTAAAAAAAAAAAAGTGTAGCCCATATCATGGATCCTAAATATATAAAGCAAATGCTGACACAACTGACAGAAATAGATAGTAACACAGTAATAATAAACTTTAACACCCTACTTTCAGCATTGAATAATAAAGCCCGACAAAATATTAATAAGCAAATAAAGGCTTTGGGTCAGACTCGGTGGCTCAGCCTATAATCCCAGTGCTTTGGGAGGCCGAGGTGAGAGGATTGCCTGAGCCTGCAGATTCGAGACACACCCGGGCAACTTGGCGAGACCTCATCTCTACAATAAATCAAAAATTAGCCGGGCATGGTAGTGCATGCCTGTAGTTCCAGCTACTTGGAAGGCTGAGGCAGAAGGATCACCAGAGCCCAGCAGGTCAAGGCTGTAGTGGCCGGGAGTGTGCCACTGCACTCCAGTCTGGGTGACAGAGTAAGACTCCAACTCAAAAAAGAAATAAAATAAAACAAAGGCTTTGAACAAATCTATACATCATTTAACCCTAATAGACATAAAGAGAGAGAACATGCCATACTACAGCAGAATATACAGTCTTGTCAATAGCTCATTTATTACTCTCCTGGATAGATAGCCTGTTAGGCCACAAAACAAGACTTACCAGATTTTAAATGGCTGAAATCTTACAAATTATCTTTTCTGATCTGAATGGAATGACACTAGAAATCAATAGCAGAAAGAAAACCAGAAAATCTATGAATATGTGGAAATTATACAATACACTATTGAACATGCTCTTATACAAAGATTGGAAGACAACAGACAATATTGTGAAGATGTGAATACTAAACAAAGTGATCTACAGATTCAACGTACTCTGCCAAATTTCCCAAGTCATCTTTTACAGAAATAAATCGTATCAAGCCGGGCTCGGTGGCTCAGCCTGTAATCCCGCGCCTTGGGAGGCTGAGGTGAGTGGATTGCCTGAGCCCGCGGGTTCGAGACCTGCCTGGGCAACTTGGCGAAACCTCATCTCTACAATAAATAAAAAATCAGCCGGGCGTGGTAGCGCGCGCCTGTAGTTCCAGCTACTTGGAAGGCTGAGGCGGAAGGATCGCTGGAGCCCAGCAGGTTGAGAGTGCAGTGGCCGCTCCCGGCCACTGCACTCCAGTCTGGGCGACAGAGTGAGACTCCAACTCAAAAAAATAATAATAATTAAAAAAAATAAATAAATAAATAAATAAATTGTATCAAATCTCTAAGGTTCAGGAAGAGTCCAAAACTCTAAGAAACAACTTTGGAGGCATGACACTTTGTGATTTCAAAACCTATCACAAAGCTACAGTAATCAAATCAGTTTGGGCTGTCATAATTATCAGACAGATATACTAAAGAAACAGAGCACAGAAATAAGTTCTTTCATATACAGTCAAATGAAGAGGTATTTGCATACCTATATTTACTGCAACATAATTTACAAAAGCTAACAGTTGGAAACAACCCAAACATCTTTCAAGTAAGACAATTTGAGATATAAAACAATGGTATTATATTATTCAGCCAACAAAAAGCAGGTCATTGATAGGACACTTTAGTCATTCCTTAAGTCTTCCTTTCTATTCCACAAACTATGAGATTTTTTATAATCATCTTTAACTTTTCTCCTAGTGTTTCAGAAGTTCCAGTTGTTCACTTTTATTGGACTTTAGATGAGGTTTTTCTTAATTGGGTGATTCATATAAGACACGTCTTGGCTAGATTGTAGACTCTCAGGCATCGCTGGAGATTCCATAAGCAGGGATAACTTACTTCTGTTTTTTGCATCCATCATATTGTACTGTAACAGTTTTTTAATTTATTGAATTTAAGAAGATTTTGATTTTTGTATATGTGTTACATGTGGTCTCATGTAATTTCATGTAACACATATAGAAAAAATGTTTCCAGTTAACCTTTGAAAAAATGCTTTTGCAATTATTTAGATTTTTTAAATGTATGCATATTAAAACAGCTGTTTTATATTTGTTTACACATAGATTTTAACTTATATCACCACTGTGGAGCCGTAAAATAAAGAATATATATGAACAACAACAAAAAAACAGGATATAGTATAGTACCTACAATTAGAATAAATCTGGAGGGCATTTTTCTAAGTGAAATAAGCCAGTAACAAGAGGCACATACCACATAATTCCACTTATATATCTAAAGTCATTAAACTTCTTGAACCAGAAAGTAAAATAAGATTTTTATGGTCCAGGTAGAGGGAGAAATGGATAGGTGGGATTTCATGGGCACTGAGTTTTATTTGCAAGATGAAAATATTCCACAAATACACTGCATTACAATGTGAATATACTTACCAATAATGAATTGTATACTTAAAAATATTTCAGGTGGTTAATTTTTTTTTTTTTTTTGAGTTCGAGTCTCACCCCATTGCCCAGGCTGGAGTGCTATGGCATGCTCATGGCCACCCCAGCATTGAGTTACTAAGCTCTGGCGATCCTTCCGCCTCTGCCTTCCAGGTAGCCAGAACTACAGGCAAGAGCTACCACGCCCAACTAATTTTTTATTTATTGTAGAGATGTCTCACTAAGCTGCCCAGGCTGGTCTTAAACCTATGGGCGAGGCAATCCATTCGCCTCAGCCTCCCAAAGTGCTGGGATTACAGGCTGACCCACGGAGCTTGGTTCAGGTGGTCAATTTTGTTATGAGTTTTTTTTTTTTAGTTGGAGTCTCATTCTGTCACCCAGACTGGAGTGCAGTGGCCGCTCCCGGCCACTGTAGCCTCGACCTGCTGGGTTCCGGTGATCCTTCTGCCTCAGCCTTCCAAGTAGCTGGAACTACAGGCACGCGCTACCACGCCTGGCTAATTTTTTATTTATTGTAGAGATGAGGTCTCACCAAGTTGCCCAGGTGGGTCTCGAACCCGCGAGCTTAGGCAATTCACTCACTTCGGCCTCCCAAAGCGTGGGATTACAGGCTGAGCCACCGAGCCTGGCTGTTATGAGTTTTGACTAAACAATACTGAACTGTATACTTAGAAATATTTCAGATGGTCAATTTTGTTATGAGTTTTGACTACAATTAAATATAAAATATAATACCTGGCAGAGAATACAGAGTAATTCATCTTTTCAAAATTTACCTTCAATCATGAAAGTATTTCACTCACACAACGATGATATAGACGCATTGATAAATGTATGGTGAAATTAAGCCAATTTTCATGACTACTCACCTAGACAAGATGAAACAACCACTGACCACTAACTAAAAAAGAAATATCTATGTTATAAAGAAAAATGTATACAATCATACAAATGTATACATAATTTTGTTGACAACAGACATATTTCTGATTCATATTTACATTTTATCCCAAATTGCCTTAACTAGGACAGAGTTTAAGAGTTAAAAATGGGCCAGGCTCAATCTGTAATCCCAGCACTTTGGGAGGCCGAGGCCAGAGGATTGCCTGAGCCCGCGGTTTCAAGACCCACCCGGACAACCTGGTGAGACCTCAACTCTACAATAAATAAAAAATTAGCCAGGTGTAGTAGAGTGCACCTGTAGTTACAGCTATCTGGAAGACTGAGGCAGAAGGATCACAGGAGCCCAGCAGGTCGAGCCTGCGGTGGCTGGGGATGTGCCACTGCCCTCGAGCCTGGGTGACAGAGTGAGACTCCAACTCAAAAACAAAAAAAAAGATTTAAAAATGGCATTCAAAAATGATATTGTTATCAATTTTAACCATAATTCACTGATGAGAAATGCCTATGCTAGATAGATTAAAAGCATAAGAGAAACTCTAACTCATAAAAATCCAGAATAAATATAGTTGTACTGCTTTAACAGAATTCTTTAGATAACTACAATTTTCTACTGTGGCTGGGCATCCATGAAAAGCAGACATTCTGAATTGTTGGCATGCAGTTAGATGGGTAACATTTTGAAAAAAATACATTATAATTATACATGTTTTGATAAAATTTTAAAAACTAAGCATTTATACTACAGAATCTTCTTCATTATGTTATTATTAGTATACCGCTGTGATTTTTTTCACAAAATGGAAAGCAGTAATCTAGCATTAGTAGTGAAGTAAAATCTTATATTTCTTCTTTTTTTTTTTGAAGTCTCACTGTGTCACCCAGGCTGGAGTGCAGCAGCACATTCACAGCCACCGCAGCCTTGACCTGCTGGGTTCAGGTGATCCTTCTGCCTCAGCCTTCCAAGTAGCTGAAACTAGAGACACGCGCTACCATGCCCAGGTAATTTTTTGATTTATTGTAAGAGTGAGGTCTCACCAAGTTGGCCAGGCTGGTTTCAAACCCATGGGCTCAGGCAATCCTCTCTCCTTGGTCTCTCAAAGTGCTGGGACTATAGGCATGAGCCAGCTGGAATGCAGAGGCACACTCATGGCCACCGCAGCCTCGACCTGCTGGGTTTCAGGTGATCCTTCCACCTCAGCCTTCCAAGTAGCTTGAACTACAGGTGTGTACCACCACACCCAGCTAATTTTTTGATTTATTGTAGAGTCAAGGTCTCACCATATTGCCCAGACTGCTCTTGGACCTCTGGACTCAGGCAATCCTCTCACCTCGGCCTCCCAAAGTGGGCTTGAGCCTCTACACCCAGCCCAAAAGCCTTTTATTTCTAAATACTGGAGCCAACATATTATAAAACATTATGAGACACTAACATATAAAATGAACCATTGTAAATACATACTATTATTCACATAGAGATTGCAAAAAGTGGTTGAAAATGCTAATGATAACTTTTTACATGCAATAAGCTTCAACATATAAAATTAAACATTTAAATGTGGGGGATTAATTTTTTAAGTTACTTCTTACATAATATGTAAATTCAAGCCTGTTATTTAAGAACTTTTCAAACTAAAATTATAGGTAAATTAATATACTGTGAATTAAAAAGTGCAACAAGCCAGGTGTGGGGACGCATGCCTATAATCCCAGCACTTTGGGAGACAAGAGGAATGCCTGAGTCCAGGGGTTTGAGACCAGCCTGGGCAACTTGGTGAGATAATGTCTCTATAATAAATCAAAAAAATTAGCTGGGCATAGTGGTGTGTGCCTGTGGTTCCAGCTACTTGGAAGGCTGAGGCAGCAGGATAACCTGAACCTGGTGGGTTAAGGCTGCAGTGACTGTTAAGTGTGCCACTACAATGCAGCCTGGGCAGCAGAGTGAGACTCTAATACTCAAAAAAAAAAAAGGAAAAAAGTGAAACAATACAAAACATAGTCCCAGTATTTATACTAAAAAAGACAAAATAATAAAATTTTATAAAATTATAAAATGGTTTTAAAGAAAAAAAGCAAAGTAGGGAATACACTATATGCTTGACAATGTTTTCTGTCCACTCATTTATTCAAGATTTCTATAAAGTGAATATACACATTATAGTATTTTACAATAGACACACTTAGGCAAATAAAGTTGTTTTTTTTTTTTTTGAGTTGGAGTCTCACTCTGTTGCCCAGACTGGAGTGCAGTGGCCGCTCCCGGCCACTGCAGCCTCGACCTGCTGGACTCCAGCGATCCTTCCGCCTCAGCCTTCCAAGTAGCTGGAACTACAGGCGCGCACTACCACGCCCGGCTAATATTTTGATTTATTGTAGTGATGAGGTCTTGCTTGCCCAGGCGGGTCTTGACCCCACGGGCTCAGGCAATCCACCCACCTCAGCCTCCCAAAGGCGTGGGATTACAGGCTGAGCCACCGCGCCCAGCTTTTTTTTTTTTTTTTTTTTTGAGTTGGAGTCTCACTCTGTCACCCAGACTGGAGTGCAGTGGCCACTCCCGGCCACTGCAGCCTCGACCTGCTGGGTTCTGGCGATCCTTCCGCCTCAGCCTTCCAAGTAGCTGGAACTACAGGTGCATGCTACCACGCCCGACTAATTTTTGACTTATTGTAGACATGAGGTCTCGCCAAGTTGCCCAGGCGGGTCTTGAATCCGCGGGTTCAGGCAATCCACTCACCTCAGCCTTCCAAAGCGCTGGGATTACAGTCTGAGCCACAGAGCCTGACTGGCAAATAAAGTTTAAATTTCTAAGTATAGCTCATGCTAATAAAAGGAAATTTTAATGTAATAAAAGATTTTCTTCAATTTAATGTAATGAATGCTTTGTGACCCAAGATTACTCAGTCTGAATTCCTTTTGGATTATGTTTGAGACCTCCATTGAATTTTACATTATAATGCAGAAAACATGTGACATACCTGTCCCTAGTGTTCTTAGAATTTCTGAACCAAATCCCAGTAACTCCACTACTTCTCTTATCCACTTCTGATATGAGGCATAAATTGAACTTTTAAAATGGCTTAAAACAGGAATTCCTAGAAATGTGCCCAGATTTTCCCAAAACACCAAAAGTGATGGAAGGGTAGTCAGATCATGCAGTCCCTCCCAAGACATGGGGAAAACATTGGCTCTCACTGTGACTATGCTAGAAGTGAACTGAAAAGAGAAGACATAGAATTGAAGAGCATATGCATAAACAGGAGATGTCTCCCTGTGGCAGCAAAAGAAACCCAGGTTTCTCAAAAAGTATTTTCAAGCCGGGCTCAGTGGCTCAGACTGTAATCCTATGCTTTGGGAGGCTGAGGTGAGTGGACTGCCTGAGCCTGCAGGTTCAAAACCCGCCTGGGCAACTTGGTGAGACCTCATCTCTACAATAAGTCAAAAATCAGCCAGGCGTGGTAGCATGCGCCTGTAGTTCCAGCTACTTGGAAGGCTGAGGCGGAAGGATGGCCGGAGCCCAGCAGATCGAGGCTGTGGTGGCCAGGAGCAGCCACTGCACTCCAGTCTGGGCTACAAAGTGAGACTCCAACTCAAAAAAAAAAAAAATGTCTTTTCATTGGAGCAGAGTTTTCCAATCGATATTTTAAGTCATGGCTTCTTCTTGGACACTCGGAACAATCATCTGTGTCATCTGCACATATACTCCATCTACTTGAGGGTATGGCTATTATCTTCTCCCCCTTTATACTCCAGGGTTCTTCCCTTTTCTCCAGAAAGGTGACCAGACATGACTGGGAGACTGATTACCAGATGCCCTCCTCATCCACAGAATAGCATAGTAGGCTTAGAAGAAAACTCCCACCTCTTATATCTCCCTCAGGAGAGAACTAGAACAGTGGATCGTGTGTTCAAAGTTTTGGTTTTTTGTGGAGATGTGTGATGACTGACTTTTGTCACCTCTGACGCAGAGTGCTGAAGAAACTGATGGAGTAATATGGATGACAGTTTTGTGCCTAATGAGAAGGTGAATACTTGTTAACAGCTCCAGAAATGCTGTAATGCCACAGACGGTATACTGGGAAAGCAAAGGATTATAACATCTAAAAACAAAACAGAGGTCCATCTCGTGAACTTGGAAAATATATAATCTCTATCCCAGCTAATCAATGTCAGCTCTCTTTTGTAAAAAGTCAGACTATTAATTACTGGAATAGGCAGCTATATTTAAAATTTTCACATCTCATAAAGCATTCCCAGTGTGCATTTATATATCTCAGAAAACATATCCCAGTTAAAGGAACAAAGTAAATCTCCAGAAATCTCCCTAAAAAAGTGAAGATTGGTGGGCTCGGTGACTCAGCCTGTAATCTGAGCACTTTGGGAGGCCAAGGCCAGTGGATTGCCTGAGCCCACACGTTCGAGACCCACCTGGGCAACTTGGAGAGACCTCGTCTCTACAACAAATCAAAAATTAGCTGGGCGTGGTAGCACACCTCTGCAGTTCCGGCTACCTGGAAGGCTTGGGGGAAGGATCACCGGAGCCTGGTAGGTCAAGGCTGCAGTGGGACTCCAAATCAAAAAAAAAAAAAAAAAGTAAAAATCTACACATTTTCTAACAAAGAATTAAAAATAATTTTCTTAAATATGCTCAATTAGTAAAACATGACACAGATAGAACCCCTCACTAAAAAACTAGGAACATGATGTATGAAGAAAATCAGAATATCAGTGATGAGGTAAAATGGTTTTTAAAAAAACCTGTAGGTACTGTGGAACTGAAGAATACAATAAGTGAGTTGAAAAAAATTCACTGGAGGGGCATAATAGCCTTAAGCAGAAAAATAAATCAGAAAATTAAAATAATCATTTATAAATATTTACTCAGGAAAACAAAATGAAAAAAATGACATAAAATGCATATATATTATGGGGATTATTGGACAGCATCAAGTAGACCAATATTCGAATGCTAAGATGCCACAATCTATTTTTTACAAAATATTTTTGATTCCTGATCGGTTGAATTCACAGATGCAGAATTTACAGATATGGATACAAATATACTAGATCTAGAAAAACTAGTTCAAATAAAAGGGAAAAATAAAGACTTACTAAGATAAACAAAAGCCAAGAGTGTCACCACTAGAACAGACCTACGCGAAATGCTAAAGGGAGTCTTTTCTATTGAGAGATGAAGCAGGTCGGGCTCGGTGGCTCAGCCTGTAATGCCAGCATTTTGGAAAGCTGAAGAGAGTGGACTGCCTGAGCCCACGTGTTTGAGAACCACCTGGTCAACGTGGCGAGACCCTGTCTCTATAGTAAATAAATATTAGCCAGGTGTGGTAGCACGCGCCTGTAGTTCCTGCTACTCGGAAGGCTGAGGCAGAAGGATCACCAGAGCCCAGCAGGTCAAGGCTGTGGTGGTTGGGAGTGTGCCACTGCACTCCAGTCTGGACAAAAGAGTGAGACTCCACCCCCCCCAAAAAAAGAAAAATGAAGCAATGCTGAATAGCATTGTGAAACCACATAAAAATGCAAAGCTCTGTTAAAGTGTATATACAAATAGAAAATGCTCTGCTATCACAATGATGGTGTCTAAAATGTTCATGATCTGCTATATGCACTATATATATATTTGTGTTTTTGAGTTGGAGTCTCACTCTGTCACCCAGACTGGAGTGCAGTGGCCACTCCCGGCCACTGCAGCCTCAACCTGCTGGGCTCTGGCAATCCTTCCACCTCAGCCTTCCAAGTAGCTGGAACTACAGGTGCATGTTACCACACCCGGCTTATTTTTTTATTTATTGTAGAGATGAGGTCTCGCCAAGTTGCCCAGGCGGGTCTCAAACCCGCGGGCTCAAGCAATCCACTCACCTCAGCCTCCCAAGGCGCAGGATTACAGGCTGAGCCACCGAGCCTGGCTTATGGCTATATATTTATTTTGTGACATTAATAACAAAGTAAGGCGAGATATAAAAAGGTGGAGCACTTGAATGCAATTAAAGTTAACTTGCGGGCTGGTCTTGGTGGCTCAGCCTGTAATCCCAGCACTTTGGGATACTAAGGTGAGTGGATTGCCTGACCCGCCCGGGCAACTTGGTGAGACCTGTCTCTACAATAAACCAAAAATTAGCTGGGCATGGTAGCGTGCCTGTAGTTCCAGCTACTTGGAAGGCTGAGGCGGAAGGATCACTGGGGCATACCACTGTACTCCAGTCTGGGCGACAGAGTAAGACTCCAACTCAAAAAAGAAAATGTTAACTTGCTCTGATATTAAGTTGTATTGGTATAACCTTAAGATGTTTGTCCATTTGTCACAGTAATCACAAAGAAAATACCCAAAGAAAATACATAAAACATAATGAAAGAGTAATCAAGGTATGTCACTACAAAAAAAAAAAAAAAAAGACAAAGGAAGGCAGAAAGAGAGGAAAAGAACACTGCCATAGGAACCATGGAAAACAATTAAGAAATGACAATAGTAAGACTTTCCCCTTCAGTAATTACTTTATATATAATAGGCCAGGCTCTTTGGGAGGCAGAAGTGAGTGGATTGCCTGAGCCTGCAACTTCAAGACCAGCCTGGGCAATTTGGCAAGACTTTGTCTCTACAACAAATCAAAGAAAAAAAAAAATTAGCCAGGCATGGTAGCACACACCTATAATTATGGCTACTTGGAAGGCTGAGGCGGCAGGTCAATGCTGGAGTGGCCATGAACATGCCACCGCACCACAGCCTAGGTGACAGAGTAAGACTCCAACTCAAAAAAAAATTAATTAGAAAAAATATAAACGAATTAAACTCCTATTTACATAAAATGGATGATGGATTAACAAAACTCAAGATCTAACAATTATGCTGTTTTTAGGAGATTTACTTTTAGCTATAAGCAATAAAATAAGCTGAAAGAGGATGGAAAAATATATAGTATGTTTCCTACATATGAACGAGTTACATTCGAAAATGCATCCAACAAAGTTATCCCAGATACCAACTAACAATTGGCTTGTAATAGGTTTGTAATGGTTTTCACAGAAATAACACATAAAAAACAAACAAGCTGGGCTCGGTGGCTCAGCCTGTAATCCCGTGCCTTGGGAGGCTGAGGTGAGTGGATTGCCTGAGCCTGCGGGTTCGAGACCTGCCTGGGCAACTCGGTGAGACCTCATCTCTACAATAAATCAAAAAATTAGCCGGGTGTGTTAGCACACGCCTGTAGTTCCAGCTACTTGGAAGGCTGAGGCGGAAGGATTGCCGGAGCCCAGCAGGTTGAGGCTGCGGTGGCCAGGAGCGGCCACTGCACTCCAGTCTGGGCAACAGAGTGAGACTCCAACTCAAAACAAAACAAAACAAAAACAAAAACAAACAAACAAACAAAAACCAAACAAAAAATAAAGCAAAAAAAAGAGAGCAAAGCAAAACATAAAACACACACACAAAAACATGCGATTAGAAAAGTGAACATGTTTGTATCATTGAAAGCTCACAACTTAATTTTCATAGGTAGGAGACTTATTGTATTCTATGCAAATAGTACCAAAAAAGGACAGGATTGCCATATTACATCAGACAAAACACACAGTAAGTGAAAAACTGCCACAAGAAGCAATGAATAATATAAAAGGGTCAATTTACTAGAAATTTATAGCAGGTACAAATATGTATGCAACTAATATCTGGGTTTCCAAATATATGAAGCAAATATTGACATAATAAGGTAAAAAGTATACAGCTAACCAATAACTGTGAAATGATTCAATATCCCACTTTAAATAATGTATAGAAATGCCAGGAAAGAGATCAATAAAAAACCAACACCAGAGACCAATTAGACTTGAAAGACTTATTCATAGCCAGGTGTGGTGGTGCACACCTGTAGTGTAGTTCCAGTTACTTGGAAGGCTGAGGTGGAAGGATCGCCTGAACCCAGCAGGTCGAGGCTGTGGTGGCCATAAGTGTGCCACTGCACTCCAGCCTGGGCAAGAGTGAGACTCCAACTCAAAAAAAAAAAAAGACATACAGAACTCTCTGATTGACAGCAAGATACAATATATTCAATTGCACATGGCACACTCTCCAAAATAGGCTATGTATTAGGACACAAAACAAGTCTTATCACATTTTTAGAAAATGGAAATTATACAATGTATTTTTTCTGACCACAAA
>CAUYQG010090547.1:0-28376 GCA_963574415.1 Tarsius wallacei | reverse complement strand
ATTTTCTAAGGTTCTTATAGTTTGAGGTTTTACATTTAGGTCTTTGATCCATTTAGAGATGATTTTTGTGCATGGTGATAGGTAGGGGTCCTGTTTTGATCTTCTGCATGTGGTCAGCCAGTTTTCCCAGCACTAATTATTGAATAGATTCTCTTTCCCCAAAGGTTTATGGTGGAGGATTTGTCGAAGATGAGTTGGTTAAGAAATTGAGATTTTGCTTCCAGAATCTCTCTCCTGTTCCATTTGTCTATATGCTTGTTCTTGTGCCAATACCAGACTGTTTTGATTTTTATAGCCTTATAATGAACTTTAAAATCTGAAAGTGTGATACTTCCTGCTTTGACTCTTTTGCTGAGGATTGTTTTGACTACTTGTGGTAATTTATGTCTCCATATGAATTTCTGTATTGTCATTCCCAGGTCTGCAAAGAATGATGTTGTTAATTTAGTAGGTATTGCATTGAATCTGTAGATTGCCTTTGGTAGGATGGACGTCTTAACAATGTTGATTCTTCCAATCCATGAACATGGAATATTTTTCCATTTGTTTGTGCCATCTTTGATTTATCTGAACAATGTTCTGTGGTTTTTGTTGCATTATCTCTTTACTATTTTGAGCACTTACTAAGGGGTGGAGGAGAGATAACAAGGATTCAAAACCTACTGATGGTCACAATGCTTTCTGTCTGGTGAATGAGCCAGTTTTGACTAGCTCTCTAACTCCACTTAATAAGACCTTGCAATGGGTGTGCGTGTGTAGCCCCTGAGTCCAAGACAGGATATAAAAGAGAAGAGAGATGAAGGAGAGAAATATGGGAAAGATTTTTTAAAAACATGGAAAAAGAATAAAGAGAGAGAAATCGAAAGAGGAAAGAAAAGGGCAAAACAATCAACAAATAGCCAAACAAACAAGACAAATAAACAAACCAAAATCCATAAATCCTGTTGATAAAGAAAATTCTCAGCTTTAGTATATCTCTTTGAAGGGGAGGGAGCTTCCTCCTGTGGTGGGTTCTGCAAGTGAAACTCTGTTACTGCAGGTTTCCTCTTTGTGGCTGAAACTTTAAATGTTAGAATCTTCACCCCCTGGTGCCTGGAACTGATAGCCTACTCACGCCTATGGGGGTGCGTGGGGGGGACGTGATAACTTGACTCAGCATCTCCTGGGCTCTCTTCCCCTTCCCTCCTCTCACAGCAGGGTCACAGCTCAGGGCCTCCAGTTTGCAGCAGGGTAATGGGGCCTCTGGTCTCTACTGTACCCTCCCGATCTTTTTCACTCATTGCTGGGGGTGGAGGGGAGTCAGCTAGGCATTCACCAGCCTCCTTCTTAGTCAGATGTGCTGTATGTGTCTATTGCCCAGCAGCTGGCTCAAAGCAGGGAGGTAGATAATCTGGGGCTCCGCATCTGCTGTGACAGTTTTTGTGCACTAGAGGCAGTGCTCTCTGAGTATGTAATGAGCAGCCCCAAAGCAAAGCAGACATCATCCCTAGTGTTATGATGCTGATCCACAGAGGTTGCTCTGGATCAATTCTCTGCCCAGGCTTTAGAGTGGCTGCTCAGTTTCTCTGCAGGCTGCGGTTCCTGCCACAAATGTTGGTTGGGAGAGCTAGCTCCCGCCCGAGCAAGTATCATAGGCTCAGAGCTCAGGTCCTGGCGACAAGGTCTTGTAGCCTAGCCTGGTGCTGCTGGCGGTGGCAGTGAGTCCAGGTTCAGGGTGACCTCTCACCACTGTTTCTTTGAAACTCTGCCTCTGGCTGCGTCACTGTGCTCCCTCCATGGCACTCACTGCCAGTGTCCAGACTGGCCGTCACCCTGGGAGCTTTTTCCTGAGAAAAGCTTTGCTGATTTTAAAATATGGAGCTCAGCTTCTGTGCTCCAGGAAGTACTAAGGTCCAAGCTTAGTGACTCTGTCACCAGCATCTTCACTGGGAGAGCCCTGGCCACTTGCTCCCAAGTCTCCACTCAGTCAGCCTCTCACACAACCACTTACACACATACACACATGCAAATTTATCCATACATTAACTCACACACTCGGGGACTCTCGCAGTCTGACTTTCTATGCTGCCATATTCATTCACTCCTTTGTGCTATTATACTCATTCACATTTTATCTTTATATTGCTTGTATATTTGCAGTATTTATAAGTTGTATATCATATATATAAAATATGTTGCTATAATTATTGCCTTATATAGTTTTATATTCTTTAAAGAAACTATAAGAAAGAAGAGCAAGTATATCATAGGTTTTATATAATGAGTTATACTAACCTTCTTACGGATCATTTGTGGTTCCCTTGACTTTTTCATGTAGATTCAAGTTACTCTCAGCTGTCGTTTCCTCCCTCCAATATAGTTTTGCCTCCCTCTGTCTCCTCTGCAGTTTATGCCATATATATTACATTTTTATATGTTATAGACACAATAAAATATATACATTTTATTTTACATATTTACTTTTCAAATCAGTTAAAACAATAAAAAGAAACAAGCACTTTAACTATCTTTTTTAATTACATAATTACTTTTGCTGTGATCTTTTTTTCTATTAATTCAAATTATATCTGGCGTCACTTGCTTTTAGTCTAAAGAATTTCCTTTAGTATTTTCCCTAACATAGGTCTGTTAGCTGAAAATTCTCAGTTTTGTTCATCTGTTTATTTTGCCTTCTCTTCAAAATTTTTTGGTTATAAGAATCCTCTTTGACATATTTTTTTCTTTCAGTATTTTGAATCTGCCATCCTCTTACCTTGTGGCATCCATTGTTTCTGATGAAATCTCAGCTGTTATTTTTATTGAGACTTATTGTACCTCATTTAAGACTTCTAGGTAAGTAATTTTTCTCTTGATGATTTTGAGATTTTCTTTGTTTCATCTTTCAACATTTTGAAATGTGGTGCCAGATTGTTAATGCCTTTGTTTTAATTCATTTTGGAGTTTGTTGAATTTCATGGTAAAAATTTCAAATTTTGGAAGTCTTTGATCATTATTTCTTTGAATATATTCATGTTCCTTTTGTTCTATCCTTTCCTTCTGTTACCTTTACTACATGTATGCCATGCACTCAGTGGTGTCACACGTTTATCTGAGACTTTTTTCTTCTTCTTTTTTGTTCTTCAAATTTGCATCATCTGTATCAATCTATTTTTAAACTTTCTGATGCTTTCAATCCAAATCTACTTTTTGAACCATTTGACTAAATTTTTCATTTTGATTGCTGTAGTTTCTAACAACAAAATGTTCAGTTTTTACATTTTTTGTTTTGTTTTGTTTTTTTGAGTTGGAGTCCCTCTCGATCGCCCAGACTAGAGTGCAGTGGCCGCTCCCGGCCACTGCAGCCTTGACCTGCTGGGCTCTGGCGATCCTTCCGCTTCAGCCTTCCGAGTAGCCGGAATTACAGGCGCGCGCTACCACACCCAGCTAATTTTTTTGATTTATTGTAGAGATGAGGTTTCGCCTGCCCAGGCGGGTCTCGAACCCGCGGGCTCAGGCAATTCCACTCACCTCAGCCTCCCAAGGTGCGGGATTACAGGCTGAGCCACCGAGCCCGGCTTCAGTTTTTACATTTTGCCTTTCTTTAACAAAACATCTCCACAACTTACTTTGCTACTTTAATCGTGGTTTCTTTCAGCTCTTTTTTTTTATTTCTATTTTAAAGATGGGTACAATTCAGGATTAGGTATACAAATGGTCATTGTACAGGTAAAGTTTGGGCCTCATCTTGGTCCCCATTTCACCTGGCTTGAGATTAGATAACCTTATTAATTAAGTGTGTCTCACCTCTCCCTCCCCGGCAGTTTCCCACGACTGCCAATCCCTTTCTTATAGTATTTGGGATAACTATTCAGGGTTTTCTAATGAGTGAGAACATGTGGTACTCAGTTCTTTGTTTCTGTGATAGATCACTGAGTATTATAGACTCTAAATCCATCCAAGTTGCTGTGAAGTTCATAATTTTGTACTTGTTTATGGCTGCATAATAGTCCATTGGGTATGTATACCACATTTTTAAAATCCAGTCCACTTTTGATGGACAGCATGGCTGGTTCTATGTTTTTGCTATCGTGAATAATGCTGCAATAAACAAGTGTGTGCAGGTATCCTTTTCATAAAGTGATTTGAATTCCTTCGGGTATATTCCCAGAAGGGGAATTGCTGGTTTGTATGAAAGGTCGATTTTTAGATCTTTTAGGAATTGCCACATGGTTTTCCACAGAGGTTGTACTAGTTTACATTTCCACAAGCAGTGTAGAAGTGTTCCCTTTCCCTAAATCCTCTCTAGCATCTTTTGTTTTTTGAGTTATTGATGATGGCAATCCTGACTGGAGTTAGGTGGTATCTCAGTGTGGTTTTAAAGTACATTTCTTTGAGGATTAGTGAGGTTAAGCATTTTTTCAAGTATCTGTAGACTGATCATATGCCTTCTATTAAGACATGTCTATTCATATCTTTTGCCCACTTTTAAATAGAGCTGTTAGGGTTTTTTTTTCTTTTGGACATGTTTGAGTTTCTTATAGAACCTGGATGCTTAGGCCTTTGTCAGATTACAGTTGGCAAACATTTTTTCCAGTCTGTGGGACATCTCCCTGCTCTCTTGATGGTTTCTTTTGCTTTGCAGACACTTTTCAGCTTGATAAGATTCCACTTATCTGTCTTATCTCTTATGGCATGGATGTTTGGTGTTTTGATCAGGAATTGGTTGCCAGTTCTAATTTCCATAAGGGAGTCTCCTGCATTTTCTAAGGTTCTTATAGTTTCAGGTTTTATGTTTAGCTGTTTGATCCATTTAGAGTTGATTTTTGTATATAGTGACAAGTAGGGAATTTTTTTTTTTTTTTTTTTTTTTTTGAGTTGGAGTCTCACTCTGTCACCCAGACTGGAGTGCAGGGGCACGCTCCCGGCCACTGCAGCCTCGACCTGCTGGGCTTCGGTGATCCTTCCGCCTCAGCCTTTCAAGTAGCTGGAACAATAGGTGCGCATTACCACGCCCGACTAATTTTTTATTTATTGTAGAGACAAGGTCTCACCAAGTTGCCCAGGCAGGTCTCGAACCTGTGGGCTCAGGCAATCCACTCACCTCGGCCTCCCAAAGTGCTGGGATTACAGGCTGAGCCACCGAGCCCTGTCAGGGATCTTGTTTTAATCTTCTACATGTGGTCAGCCAGTTTTCCCAGCACCATTTACTGAATAAGTTCACCTCTCCCCAGTGGCTACTAGTGGAGGCTTCATCAATGATGAGTTGCTGAGAAATTGAGGTTTTGCTCCCAGAATCTGTATGCCTGCTTTTGTACCAATACCAGACTGTTTTGATTATTTTAACCTTACAACAAAGTTTAAAGTCTGGAAATGTGATATCTCCCGCTTTGTTTTTTCTGCTGAGAATTGTTTTTGTTATTCATGGTCATTTATGTTTCCATATGAATTTCTGTATTGTCTTTTCCAAGCCTGAGAAGAATGATGCTGATAACTTAATGGGTATTGCAATAAATCTGTAGATTGACTTGAGTAGAATGGACATCTTAACACTGTTGATTCTTCCAATTCATGAGCATGGAATATTTTTCCATTTGTTTGTGTCATCTTTGATTTCTTTGAGCAGTATTGTATAGTTTTTGTTGGTAAGGGCTTTCACTTTTCTGGTTAGGAAGATGCTGAGTGATTTCATGTATTTTGATGCTATTGTGATTAGGATTGTGCTTTTTATTTGGTTCTCTGCCTGTTTGTTATTGGTATATAAGAATGCGACTTCCCTTTGCACATTGATTTTGTACCCTGAGACTTTGCCAAAGTCCTTTATCAGAGCAAAAAGGTTTTTGACAGATTCTTTTGGATTTTCAAGATAAAGAATCATATTGACAGCAAAAAGGGAAACTTGATTTCCTTTTTTCCTTTTTGGATACCCTTGATTTCCTTCTATTGTGTGATTGCTCTAGCTAGGAATTCCAAGCTATGTTGAACAGGAGGGGAGAATGTGGGCAGTCTTTTCTTGTTCCAGTTTTCAGGACAAATGCTTTCCATTTTTGTCCATTTAGCAATATGTTGGCTGTGGATTTATCATAGATGGCGCTTACTATTTTGAAGTATGTTCCCTCTATACCTAGGTGTTCAAAGATTGCTATCAATAAGGGATGTTGGATTTTATTGGTAGCTTTTTCTGCATCTAATTATCATTAAATGTGATCTTATTTTTACATCTGTTGATGTATTTAGTTACATTTATAGTCTTGCAAATGTACCAGCTCTGCATCCCAGGGATGAAGCCTACTTGATCATGGTGGATGATTTTGAGCTGTATTGTTGGATCCGTATTGCTAGAATCTTGTTGAGTATTTTTGCATCTATGTTCATCAGGGATTTTGGCCTGTATTCTCTTTCTTTGTTGGATTTTTACCCAGTTTGTATTTCAGTGTGATGTTAGCTTCATGAAATGATTTGGGGAGAGTTCTATCTTGCTCGATTGCTTGAAATACTTTCAATAGGATTGATATCAGCTTCTCCTGATACATTTTCTAAAACTCCAATGGAAAGCTGTTGGTTCCAGGATTTTTTTGTGTGTGTGAGTAGTTTTCTTATGATGGAGTTGATTTCCTGGGTTGTTATTGATTTATTTAATGTCCTAATTTCATCTTGTTTCAACCTTTGGAGGTTGTGTGATATCAGAAAGTCCTCCATTTCATTTAGGTTTTTTAGTTTGTTTCCATATAGGTGTACACAGTACTTTCTGATACTTTTTCGTATTTCTTCAGATTTTGCTGTGATTTAACCTTTGCATTTCTGATTGTGCTTATTTGGGTTTTTTCTCTCTTTTTCTTTGTCAGTCTGGCTAGGACTCTGTCAATCTTGTTTATCCTTTCAAAGAACCAGTTTTTGTTTCATTTATTTTTTTTTCTATGATAATTTTGTCTTCTATGTCCTGTGTTTGGGCTTTTACTTCTGCTGAAGTTAGGATTTTGGTGGTCTTGTCTTTCCAGCTCCCTTAGGTGGTTTGTTAGGCTGATACTTTTTGAGCTTTCCATTTTCTTTATGTATGTTCATAGAGAAATGAATTTCTCATTCTAATTTCATGGAATCCCAGAGGTTTTGGTAAGAGTGTCTTTATTTTCATTTGTTTCCAGAAATCTTTTAATTTCAGCTTTGATTTCCATGTTGACCCAGGAGTTATTCAGCATCATGCTGTGCAGTATCTAAGTCTTTGTTGGCTTTGGGGTAGCTTTTCTGGTGTTGATATATATTTTTATTCCACTGTGGTCTAAGTAGGTGCATGGCAATATTTCGGACTTATGAAATTTGCTTATGCTTAATTTATGGTCGAGGATGTGATTGATCTTGGAGTATGCTCTATGTGGTGATGAGTAGAATGTATATTCCGTGGTTGTTGAGTGAAGTGTTTTGTAGATGTCTATTAAGTCCATTTGGTCAAGCATCAAGTTGAGGTTCTGGATCTCCTTGTTGATTTTTTGCCTTGTTGATCTATCTAAATTTGATAGTGGGGTATTTAATTCCCTAGCTATGATAGTGTTAGAGTCAATATATATATTTTTAGCTTACCTAAAAACTGCTTTATAAAGTTTGTTGCTCCTATGTTTGGTGCGTATATGTTTAGGATGGATATTTCTTGTTGATGGATTGAACCTTTCATCACTGGGTAGTCACCTTCCATATCTTCTTAAATTTTTGACAGGTTAAAGGATATTTTGTCTGATATTAAGATAGAAACTCCTGCTTTCTTTTATGTTCCTTTTGTCTGGAATTTTGTTTATCCATCCTCTTACTTTGAGTCTGTGAGTGACCATTCTGGTGAGATGAGTGTCTTGGTGACAGTATATTGTTGTGTTGGTTTTTTTTTAAATCCAGTTTGCCATTCTATGTCTTTTCAGTGGTGGATTTAGTCCATTCGCATTCAGGCTAACATTGATATGTGAGGGTTTATCTCTGTTATGAGATTCTTATAGGACTTGTTGTTGGTGTTGTTTGTTTGTTTATTTGCTTGTTGATATTCTTTTGGATTTGGGGTTGATATATATGTGTTTTTTCTATCTTTTTTCTGGATTCTTGGGGAAAGCATGACAGTTCTTTTTCTTTCTTTCTTTCTTCTGTGTTTAATACTTTCTTACATGTTTCTTATAGAGCTGGCCTAGAGGTGGCATAAACTCTTAGAGACTGAACCACTGATGAAGCTTAGCTTAGCTGGGTAGGAAATTCTTGGTTAAAATTGTTTATCTTTGAGAACTTTGAAGATTGGACTCCAGTCTCTTCTAGCCTGTAGTGTTTCTGTACGTAAGTCTGCTGCTGTTCTAATTGGTCTTCCCTGATAGGCCGTCTGACCTTTCTCTCTTGCTGCCCTTATGATTTTTTTCTTTTACATCTACTTTGTGTAAGCAAATTACTATGTGTCTAGGTTTTGGTATTCTTATTTGATGTCTTGAAGGAGTACTCTGAATCTTGTGTGTTTGAATAGTCATGTCTCTGATGAGAAGAGGGAAGTTTTTTGGATAATTTCATGGAGTGTTTTTTCCAGGGTGGTCTCTGTTTCTCTATCTGTCTCATGGATGCCAATTAATTGTAGATTCACTCTCTTGATGTAATCGAATTTCTCTTGGAGGCTTTGTTCCATCTTTTAGCTTCTTTTCTATGTTTTTAACAGTTTGAGTAAGTTCCATATTTTTGTCCTCAAGTTCTGAGATTCTTTCTTCTGTTTGATTAATTCTCATTTCCGTGCTTGCTGGTATTATTTATTGCCATCAACTCAGTTACCAACTCCTTCATTCTTTCCTCTTATCTCTTCTCATTTCTATTCATCCTCTCTATTAATATATTTCCTTTTTAAATCAGTTGAAATAATAGAAAGAATAAGCAAATACTTTAACCATCTTTTATAATTACATAGTTATTTTTATATAAATATGTAAAATAATATGTATATATTTTATTGTTGTATGTATAACATATAAAAATGTAATATATATATATATATATACATATGTGTGTAATTTGAGATCAGTCATTCTAGGGGCTCTTCATGTTTGAATTCCAAAGTCTGTATTCTCAGGTGTTGTCTTTCCAGGGGTCTGTATGGGAACTGTGTTCTTCCTTTGATTCTTCTTCATTTGTGATGGTTTTCCTCTCCCTTTCCCTGCTTCTTTAATTCCATTGCTCAGTGTTGGGGATAGCTTTCACTTCTGTTTGCTCAATCACCTACTCTTCCTTATGTAGATCCTCTGGATTTGTTCAACTTTGAAGCTCTTCTGGGGATGGGAGGGTGTTGCTTTTTGCAGTGTTGAGATTTGATTAAGGTGTGATGGGGGAGCTGGGGTTCAGAAGCTGTCTGCAGATTGCAGTATCCTCTGATAGGTGTGTTGGCCCCCTGGAACCCACTTCTCACCATTTTACAATCTGTCCATTGGTGAGTACATATGTATGCCCCTGAAAGCAAAATGAGATAAGAAAAAGAAAAGGAATGGAAAAAGGAAGAAGGAGATGAAAGGAAGATGAAGACTGAGGAAAAGAGGCAGGAAAACAGACAGGTACACCAACTAACAAACAAGCAAAGAAACAAACAAAAACAAAAAAAGCCATACAAATAAACATATACACACAAAAAAAACCCTGATGATGCACTTGCCCTCAAAAATACCCATATGCAAACAGAAAGACTAAAAAATACCAAAATATCAAAAACAAAATAAGTACCAAAACATAAATGAAAACAGAGAGGAAAAAAAAGAGCTCCCTATGTGGCCACCTCTGGAAGTTCAGGTTCCTTTCCCAAGCACTGCTGCCACTTCTGGCTACAGCTGTGGTAGAGAGTGGGCTCTGGTCTCCAGCCCCTCCTCTCTGTCCTCAGCACAGGCCAACGGGGTAGCTCAGTGTGGTTCAGATACCCCATGGACTGCTGAGGGACGAGGGTGAATCATATCCAGTCTCATCCAACTCGTCCACGGCTGTTTCTGCTGCCACCAAGTCCCCCACTCAGATCAGAGGTCCAGTTCTTTGAATATATTTATAATGAGTCCCTTGAAATTTTTAGGACTGCTATCTGGGCCTCCTCACAGGTAATTTCTATTTTCTGCTTCTTTTCTTTTCTGTGTATGGATTCATATTGTCTGTTTCTTTACATTTCTCATACATGTTTTCATCGAATATTGTACTGTTTAGTTAATATAATGTTGCAACTCTGGAATACTGGTCCATGCTCCTCTCTATGTATGCTGTTGTTTTTATTTGCTTACTTATGGATTTATTGACGTGACTGTACTATTTTTGTGAAGTATCGTTTCTTTTCATTACAAAACCTCTGATGTCACTCCTAAGAGGGTATCTTTAGGCATGTGCAGTCACCCTGAGATGACAGGGTTTTAGCAGGCTCTGTTAAGCTATTTGTCCCTGTGGATATCACACCCAACTGTTAGGCTCTACTAATTGCTGGCTGTTCAATCTTCTTCCGGACAATGTCCTGAGGCATAAATTGCTCCACAGTCTGATCCAATTGATCTTATGCCCTTCACAGATAGAGTTTCTGATGCATGCCTTTGAGGTTTGTTTTGACCACGGGAGAGCTCTTCTTAGCAATATCTCTCCCTGGTTCTCTTTGGAAACTAGATAACCTAATATTCTGTTTGTTGTTCTCATACAGCCACTAGTCTCCTCTTAACTGGTAGTAACTTAATTATTTTTGCTTTTGAGAGGGCATTTAGGCTTGAAATTCTCCACACTCTTTTCCATATAAAAACAGTTCCTTTGATAAAAGCTTTGGGAATCTCCATTTTTATAATTTGCCTTCCCCATTCTAGAAAAAAATCTCTGAGTCATGATACTGGTAGTAGAAAATGTAGTTTGATTTTTATAGAGTTGTGCCCTTGTTTGGTGAGTAAGATGCTGAATGGTACACTAACCTCTTACCTTCTCGGCTTACCTCTCCCAGTGTGGAGCTTCTGCCACAGGAATGAGCTGTGTTGAGGCTGATTGGCTCACCCATATCTCAGTCTGCTGCAGGTGAGGTAAAACCTCCAGTCTATGAGTGGGGATTGTGTGGTAAAAGACAGTCTTTGCCTCTCAGTTGCACTTCCCTGGTATTCAGACTTTGTAACATAGATCATGAAGGAATAAAAATTACTGCCAGTTTGTCCCTCCCAGAGAGATATTATAGTTTTTAACTGGGAGTTGGGGGAGAGGGATCCCCATCTTTTTGACTATGTCTGCCTAGAGGGGAACTTCCATCACATTGAGTTGGAAGAATTGGTGAGGGAAAAAACAGATAACTCTAGTGCCACAAACTCTTTATTGTTCTTACTGAGATTTAGGTAGACTTAAAAAAAAATAGTTTTTCTTTATTTTCTGTATGATTTTAGGATAATTTCTATACACTTTTAGTAGCTGTTTTTATTTCTAAAATAATTTTTGCCAGTTTAGTTGTTGCATGAGTAAGCTTCTAATGCCACCCTACTGTGAAAATAAGGACTGAGAACCCATGCTTTTAAGCCATAGACTATACAACCCAAATCTCACTGAATGCATGGTTGCTGACTGAAGACATGAGTAAACAACTGCTGTTAAGAGTCCCAGAACTGCAATACACATTGAAGGAATTTTAAGTCATAAAGGCAATGGAAACTTGAGACATCTTTAAATATAGTGCTCATAGAGTTCACTAACCTTAATGGTTTACATTATGCTAAGTGGCACAGATGACAACCTAAGCGGAACACCTGTTGCAAAGTCAGTCACATCCAAACATGACCATAGCAGAATCATTTTCCATGGAGGGCAAAAAAATTTGATTAAAAATTTTAAAAGTAAAGTGGCCATTCAACAAATATGAATGAGATTATTTCCATGAACAGTAACTTCATGATGCATTGCCCACAGCTGGGAAATTTTAAGAATAAAAAAGAGCACTATTCACAATTAATCCAGGAAATATGCACAAACCATGACTATTCTTAGCAAACCAGAAGGTGTATCCATCCCATTTATATGCCAGGCCTCATACTAAGCACATTGCATATGGAATAGTGGTTACCGCTATGCAAGTTTATATAGATCTTACAACAGGGTAGAGGAGAATACGTTAATTAATTGATATATGAAAATACAATTACAAGCCGGGCTCGGTGGCTCAGCCTGTAATCCTGCGCCTTTGGGAGGCTGAGGTGAGTGGATTGCCAGAGCCCGCGGGTTCGAGACCCGCCTGGGCAAGTGAGACCTCATCTCTACAGTAAATCAAAAAAAATTAGCCGGGTGTGGTAGCGCGCGCCTGTAGTTCCAGCTACTTGGAAGGCTGAGGCGGAAGGATCGCCGGAGCCCAGCAGGTCGAGGCTGCGGTGGCCGGGAGCGGCTGCTGCACTCCAGTCTGGGTGACAGAGTGAGACTCCAACTCAAAAAAAAAAAAAAAAAAAGAAAATACAATTACAAACTCTGAAGAAGACTATGAAAGAAATGGATGGGGAACTCTGAGAATATTTACGGGGAAAATCCAACATAGGCTTGTGGATTCAGGGAAAATTTTCCTTAGGAGGCTTGAACTAACAGGAAACAAACATGAATAAGCATCAATTCGAGGAGCAAGGAGGACAAAGAGAGCTCCAACCAACACAGCCGCAGAGGCAAAGGCCCAGGTAGAAGGAAGTTTGTTGAATTCAAGAAAGGGGATAAAGTGATATTAGATGAGGACAAAAGTTTAAAAAATCAGAGACACAATCATGACAGCTATTTTACACTGTTGTAAGCTTTGGGAAACCTTGGAAGTACTTTATTTCTATGTATGTGTATATGGGTATGTGAAGGTGTGTGTATGTGTGTGTGTGTGCATGTGTGCTTAACATCCTTCTTCAATGTAGAAAATAAAAAGACAAGATCTTGAAAGCAGAGCTATTAAGATTAGAGTTTGTAACAGAATAAAGTGAAGTGTTTAAAATATTATTTACCATAACCTGTTTTATATCCAATTACATAGATCACAAAGCATGGTTGCCATGAACTCAAAATGACTTCCAGAATTCAGATAATAGGGTTGCCTTGTGGTTTTGTTATAATCTCCCTTCAAAGTGGATAAGGGGCCAGAGAATAACTTGACCATCTTTGAGTCGTCCTCCGACCGTTGTTATTGAGAAAAAATGTCCTCTTGCTCATGACATCATCATTAATAAGAGTTATTTTCTAGGCGGCTGCTTTGTCCCTGGTGTCCCACCACACAGGACCTATGGATATTTCTAGACATATATGAGTTGAAGAAATTTAACTATAGAGTTTTACAGAGTTTTACTTAACTGTGTTTAGTTTTATCTAAGAATACTCTAGTCTTTGAAGATTGGACTAGAAAGGAAGGAACAGGGAATGAAGAGAGAAATATAGTAGCTATCCTACTTAGCCTTAGAAGAAACCATATTTGTTAGCTGTTGCCACAATAAGACAGCATAACAAAACACCCTAAAATTCAGCAGCTTTCTGGAACAAGCTTTTGTTTGCATGTTCATGGATATTCATGTCAACTGTGGTTTGGTTGATCTATGTTGAGCAACTCCCTTTTAGACTGTGGGTCAATGGAGCTTGGTTCTAGGATGTGGATTCTATTCAGGTCCACAGCACATGTTTCCTTATTTCTGTCAGTTAGCAAAGAGAACAGACACATACTTCTTATGGACAAGTACCAGAGTCCAATGGGTAGAAAAAATGACTTTGCCACTGTGGCAGAGGGATTAAAGTGAATATTTTCTGAAAATAAATCAAACTCACATTCAGTCTAGATTAGACAATTCCTTATGAGGTCTTTTCAACTACAGAGCAAGCACAGGTGATGATCATATCAGGAATACCTTCTCTAGCAGATGAAGTGCCCTTGTCTTCATGCTGACCTAGATCCAAGTTCTCTAAATTTGATTATGAGAAGTGACTTGCAGAATTTGTCTTTGATACTCCAAAATGAAAGAAAATAAAAGATTTGCATTGTATCTAAAATATATTAATATCATTTGTGACTTCTTCTCAGTCCATACTATGACACTCTGGAATTTTTCAGGTACTCAAAATAGCCAGGTTATTTTACAGTCTATGCTTTTTCATATAATGTACCTTTTTCTTATAGCACTATCTCTGGCCCCCACCTTTGACATTTTGACGAATACATTCTTATCAAGACTTGAATTAGTGTACTTTTTTTTAC
This sequence comes from Tarsius wallacei, assembly GCA_963574415.1. Taxonomy (NCBI): domain Eukaryota; kingdom Metazoa; phylum Chordata; class Mammalia; order Primates; family Tarsiidae; genus Tarsius; species Tarsius wallacei. The sequence goes on along the minus strand of CAUYQG010090547.1, from coordinate 14,215 downwards.
ACAAAACATGTGTTTGAAAGTTAGTAAGTGGCTAATAGAATTTTTGTTAAATAAATACTCACATGAAAATTCATTCTTCCATGAAAAATTAAGCTGAGACTCAGAAGAGAATAAGTGACTTCTTATAATATATCTCCAAAACCAGCAACAGACACACTGCAGTTCACCAGTGCTCACTAGCAATATTACTTAATTTGAGTCATTTGGCAAACATATCAGGTTAGCTTTTCACAAAATTAATTTATATGGTCTCTATTTTAATATCATTTATTTAATAATTTAAGACCCTGAAACTCTTAGAGTTGCCGTTTTCCTTTTCAGGCCATAGTTTAGATCAGGGTTTCCTTTCCTTGGTCTTTAGTTATAATAAAAAGCATTCTGCAGAAGCACACATCTGAAATATGCCTAAGATAAGTGAACAAAACCTACTGAAAGATAAGTTTTATGACAAGGCATGAGACATCTGGGATATTTGAATGCACTTTTCCTAAGCAGACAATGACTAAACAAGGCAAATCAAACTTGAGCTCATGACAATCCATTGTTTTTCTCTCCCTGGAATGTATTTATCCTTCTTCTGCCTTCTGGACCCTATGTTTTTGTTTTGTTTTGTTTTGTTTTGTTTTAATGTAGACTTTCTCTCTACCTGTTTTAGTCCAGGTCACTTAATTCAGCTTATTTCCCAAGTAACTAAGCTCTAGGAAAGACATGGAACTTCAAAACCGGCAATAAGTCCATCTACCTCCTAGCCAAGAAGGAAGAAGTGCTTGACACAAACCACTCCAAAAAGCTTCACTTCCTAGGCTTTTCTTGAAACTCTTTGGGGAGAGATTCAGTCTTTCCACTGATCTTAAATACAGAATTCCTTTCTCAGTGTATTTTACTTCTCTCCTGACACCAAGTCAGCCCATTAGGGCTGACAGTTGGATAAACACTTAGTCCCTTAAAGCCATTGGACATATGACTATGACTAAACCAGAGGATTCCTACTAAGAGGAATTCTCACAGCAGTGAGTTAAAATTCCTCATGTATTAAAGTACCGCTTTGTATTGGCTTTCTGACCTTGCAGATATAAGTGAGCTCTCTTGAGGTGCCAAGCAGCTCTTTAAGGAGGCCTCAGAAACTGGTGATGGGGTCAGGCAGGAGGTTTTGTACCAACCGCGGTGGCAGATATGAAGAAGGACCAACGGGCATTGGACACAGATCCAAAAGGTCTGAGGGATGAGGAGGAGCTTCAGCAGGGCGCCAACAGGAAAATGTGACGCCTGTCCTTCTTCTCTTCCTCCCCCTTCCCCCACCCGCCTTCTCCTTCCCCTGCCCCCCTTCTGCCTCCTTGTCATTTTTCTTCTGAGTCAGAGTTTCACTCTGTTGCCCAGGCTGAAGTGCCGTGGCACAATCATGGCTCACTGCAGCCTCGACCTCCCAGGTTCAGGCAATCCTCCCTCCTCAGCCTCTTGAGTCCAGGGCCTACAGGAACATGCCACCATGCTGGCTAATTTATTTTTATTATTTTTATTTTTTGTAGAGACAGGATCTCACTGTGCTGCCCAGGTTGATCCACAACTCCTGGGCCCAAGCAATTCTCCCACCTCGTCTACCAGAGTGCTGGAATTACAGGCATGAGCCACTACACCTCGCCTCTTTCTCTTCTGTGTAGCACGTTAGTGCTTATAGCACATCTTTTACACAAGGTCATATCTACTAGTGGGGTAGATAGCAACAGTCAGACTCTACAGTCAATATGCAGAAAGACTGATTTTCCTCAGCTTGTGCTATGAGAAAACGATAAATCCAGAAGAGAGAAGGCCAAATGCCTGTTGCAGAATGCTCTTTCAATAGCTAATGATTTTCCTGTAAAAAGAAACAAAAGAGAAATTCAAGGACTGTCACGCATCAAGTTTCAGAAGTGGAAAGTAATATAATATATTATGAAAATGAAACCCAAATGTAATATGGGTGTAATTAGACCACAAGTATAATACATGAGAGAGAATGTAAAAAAAAATGATGAAGAAATATCAATGGAAACCAGGGTGTGAAGATATTTAAAAGTTTTGTTAAGGGGATGGACTATGTTCTTGAGGAAAATAACTGATATTAGAGTTAATTATGCTGATTTATTTGTTTGTTTTTCTCAACTTTTCCTAAATTTAACTCAGGGTTTTTCCACATGAAATATATACTGCCCTGCATCCTAGCTCAGAACTCTCACTTTTTGCATGATATAAAATAAGAGGTGAGATTATTAAATCTACTTTAGCTTTAAAAAAAAAAGCATTTGCTTAATATATTGTATTTTTTTGAGGTGGAGTTGAGAGGATTGCCAGAGTCCAGGGGTAAAAGACCAGCTAGAGCAAGTTGGTGAGACCTCGTCTCGTCAATAAATCAAAAACTAACTGGATGTGGTGACACAATCCTATAGTTCCAGCTACTTGGAAGGTTGAAGTGGAAGGATCGCTTAAGCCCAGCAGGTCAAAGCTGTGGTGGCCTTGAGGGTACCACTGCACTCCAGCCTGGGCGACAGAGTGAGACACCGACTCAAAACAAAACAAAAAAAATTGTAGTTTTGTCACTTAGCAAAGGGAACTATAGAGATCATTTTATAACTCAGAGTTTGTTCAAGACCTGATAGGGAAAATTAGTCATTCTGCATGGTGAAATTTTGAAACTAGTTTTTCTATGCAGCATAGTTTCAGATCAGCTACTACAATGTTGTGTAATCCTGGGGAAATCCATTTTTTTTTTTCCTTCTGTACTTGAGTTTCCTTACATTTTAAATAAAGAAATTGGATTCAAACTAACTCTAACAGATAATAGAATGGAGCCATTCCATCGGCACTATTGTCAGGAGTAGAAGAAATTTTGTTCTTGTGTGCAACCAAGACAAGCATTTTGGGGAGGGGAGGAGACTCAGAAACATTCACAAGACCCCTGGGTTTATATGTGCACCCTTCTCTGTGAAGCAGGAGATATCACGATTGTGTTTACTAAAACATTTGACTCATCATGACCTCTGGCCATGGACTTTACTTATAGATGATTCTTAATTAAGATGTACATTTGATTAATTTTTATTTGTTTGCTTTTTTTTGACTGAGGGCTTATTTTGTTCCCATGAATAAATATACATTTACTGGAGCTAGGCCATCTGACAAATGTCTCCTTCTGTTTTGATTTTCCCCTGCTGTTTCCCTGGTATAAAGAAGAAAATCTCACAACTGAAGTAATAACCATAGTGATTTATTTACAAATAAATTGATTTATTAATATAACAAATATTTAATGACGTAGCATGTTAAAGTGCCTCAAGTCAATTGTTAGAGGATAGTTTACACTGCATATTTATTGCCCACCTTTTTCAAGGGTAAGAACACTTCATAAAATCATCTGATTTGGTATAAAATCAGATGAATGAGCTGCTCCGCAGAAAACAAATTTGAAGTACCTCAAGCTTGAAACTAACCCAGTTGTGGTAGGTGATCGTAATCTTTCTTTTATTTAACATTCACCCCTACCATTAGGTTGATCTCAGACTGACTTGTGACACTTTCTTACAGCATTTTATATAAGCTGAACCTTGGCATGCACAGAGTGTAGCTTTAGACATGATGACACACAATAAAGCACTTTTTATGTGTGCTTCACTGTCTACTTAAAGATGATATAGCATATTTACTGATCTGCTTAAAAATTTTTCTTTTACAACTTTTATGGCAAAATATTGTCACCATTTGCCCTGATGTTATGTGCTGAATTGAGCTTTTCCCCAAATTAATGTGTTGAAGTTCTAATCCCCACTACCTTAGAATGTGACTTTGTTTGGAGACTGTCTTTGGGGGAAAACTAAGGTAGAATGAGGCCATACAAGTGAGCCCCAATTTTTTATGACTGATGTCCTTATAAGAAGAGATTAGGATACAGGCACACAGAGAAAAGACCATGTGTAGACACAGCAAGAGAGCTGCCATCTGCAAGCCAAGAAGAGAGGCTTCAAAAAAACACACCTGCAACACCTTAACCTTAGACTTCTGGCCTCCATCACCAGGAGCCAACAAATTTCTGTTGTTCAAGCCACTCAGTCTGTGGCATTTTGTATGACAGCCTTAGCAAATTAATGCAGCTGCTCAAATAGATCACATAGAGACCAGTCTTGCTGGAGTACACCTAGCATCTGTATACTACAGGTGTAACCAAAGTCACATGAAGCCCTGTTTCTGTGGAGAGTCTCTTCAAAGAACTGTCTGACAACAAACAACAAAGAAAAAGGTAAAGAGAAAGAAGAGGAAAGAGCTGAGGAAGATGAGTCGTTTAGATTTACTCAAAGGTCAAGATGCTTCAAGCAGGAGCAAAAGTCACCCTGCCATTGGCTAACTTATGCCCCTCCCTTAAAAGAACAGTTATAATATCCAGTATCTCAGAATGCACCGTTAATTGGAAATAGTGTCATTGAAAATGGAATTAATTTAGGTGATGTCAAAATGAATTAGGATGAGCCTTTAATCCAGTACGACTGGTGTTCTTATAACAGGAGAAGAGACACAAAGAAACTTACAAAGACAAAGCCATGTGATGATGGGGACAAAGAATGGAATAATGAGTCTACACACCAAGACACCCCAAAGATCTCCTCCAGAGAACTTAGAGGAAACTAACTTTGCCAAAATCTTAATTTCAGATATGTAGCCTATACACCTGTGAAAAAATACATTTCTGTTGTTTAAGCGAATCAGCTTAGAGTGGTTCATGTCGTTCATGACTGCAGTCCTAGAAAGTTAACAAACAGCCTCTTAAGAAAGTTTTGTCTAATGAACCTGAGAAATCTTACAAACCTTCTGATCTCTGGTATTTAGCTGTATTTTCATGAATGGTAGCTACTCTAATCTATCATCTTTTTCTAAACTCACTTCTCAAAAGTTGTTTATGAACCCCACTCCTTGCCTTGTAACCCCCAATGGACTCTGTCTTTCTGATGTAAACAAAGAAACAAACACAACAAATTATAGATAAATGATAGATAGATTCTTCTTTCTTTCAGACCTCAGCTAGCAGTTGCAGTGTTGTGATTAATAACATTTACATATTTCCCTCTGCATATGTGCAGAGCTCTATTTGGTAAGATGGACTTGCTCAGCCATAAGGTGTATGAATGTGCAATGTTACAAGAAAATGCACTCTTTCCAAAATTGTATGGCAGTATACATTCCATCAGTAATGAATAATGAATTTTAATAATGTAGTACATTTTTACGTGGCATTTGCATTTCTTCCCTATGAAATTTCTGGGTCTAATCCTTGCCTGGTTTTCTATTAGTTCTTAGTATTTTTCTTATCATGTTGATACAATCTATATATTAAGCATATTACCCTTTTATATGGTTTATTTACTTAAAGTATGTATTTTTCTAAATTACTCTGTATTTTGATGTAGATAAGTTTTATTTCCATTTTAAATAATGAAATATATTGATGCTTTCTGTTGATTTATTAATTTGATTATCAGCTTATACAATTTGCCTTCATTCATAGATTATGATTTGCTTATATTTTTCTAAAAACTATAATTTATTATTTTTTCAGGTTTGCTACCTGGGATCTAATTTGGTTTATAATGTGAATTAAAAACCTTAATCACAATTTTTCTTTCTATTATTATTATTACTAGAGTCGGGGCCTCACTTTGGCACCCAGGCTGGAGTGAAGTGGCATCATCATGGCTTATTGCAGCTTCAACCTCTGGGGCTCAAGCGATCCTCCCACCTTAGCCTCTCAAATAGCTGGGACTACAGGCACATGTCAACATGCCCAGTTTTTTTTAAATTACTGTTTTGTTTTGGTTTTGACTTGTTTATAGAGACCAGGTCTTGCTATCTTGCCTAGGTTGGTCTCGAACTCCTGGGCTCAAGCAATCCTTCCACCCCTGCATCCCAAAGTGTTGGATTTACAGGCGTGAGCCACCACACCCAGCCAACATTTTTCTTTAGATAGCTAAGTAATTATTCAGATTTATTTAATAATGGATTTCACACTGTTGTGTATGTTTATTTGTATTTATTGCATTTTTTTAGCCAAGTTACATTTTTAAGCCATTCTACTATATTGACATGCGTTTCTAGTCCTCAGTCAGAATCAGACTTTTTTGAATAACATTGCTTTACAATATGGGTTAATTGGTAGCAGTAGTAGAATTATTTACTTTGTATTTGTACTATGCCCTCTTTATTCAGATCATCTTTAACATAGTTATGCTATGATTTGAAATACAGTAACTGATTATTTATAATTATAATATGCATTTAAAGCAAAGTAGACAAGTTCTATTTTCAACAATTTCCCCTAAGTTATGGTGATCCAGTGTGTTGATAGCCACATTTGCTTTCTCTTCTGGAAAATAAAGTATCTTGCCTTACAAGGTGAATTACTGCTTCTATTCTCACTGCATCATCTTCATTTTTAGAATGTCTACCATAGTAGTTGGGATCTCTGTTCTCTGTCCTCTGTATATATGAGTTTTCTCAGTACTATTTTTCTCTAGCCTTCTGGATACTGGAGAAAAATATCTTCTTTGTCCATCAGCATTGCTAAGTCTATATTGTTTGGCCTTGATTTGGCTTCCACATGAATTTTACATGTGTTATAGCTTGACTTGTTGTATTTCCTTGCAGTTCTTACTTATTTATGTCTATATCATTTTTTTCTCACAAGCTTTATCTCAATTGTTATTTTATCTTGCACCTGCTTATGGTGTGACTGAATTTTTGTTTTAGAATAAGCACATAGTTTTGTTTGTGTATTTTTTAATAGTCAGCCTACCTTGATGCATTTTATTAATAAATACAAGTTTTTAAACGTTTTATCTGTTTTTCATAATAAATCTTTTCCACTTGCCTTGTATTCCTCTAAGTCTTCTTCTTCTAAGTTGTTTGTTTCTGTTCATAGTGCCCATTCCATTTTTGTTTTTGTTTGATTTTCTTGTATTCTCCTGTGTACGGTGCGCCTGTGTTTGCAAACATGCCAGCTTATAACTCCAGTGCCCATAAATTCTGTTATGATGGATCTAGTTTAGAATGGTCCCAGGCTTTTCATTATAGTAAGATATTACTATTAATACTTGCATAAAAATAAACCTGGAATTCTGGAAAAAGTTTGGAACAACAGCAACTCTCACGAACTGTTGAAAATGCAAAATGGTACAGCCACTGTGGTAGACAATTAGGCTGTTTCTTACAAAAGTAAACATTCTCTCACTGTAACAATCAAACTTCTTGGCATTTACCCAAAGTGGTTGAAAACTATGTCCACACAAAAACCTGTATACATATGTTTATAGCAGCTTTATTTGCAATTGTCAAAACTTGGAGGAACCAAGATGTCCTTAAATAGGTGAATGGATAAATAGACTGTGGTATATCCAGACCAGATTATTATTGCCTGTAATCCCAGTTACTTGGGAGACGGACACAGGATGATCACTTGAGGACAGAAATTTGAGACCAGCCTGGGCAACAAAGTAAGACCCTGTCTCAAAAAAAATTTTTTTAAATAAAAAATTAACCAGGTTTGGTAGTGCACGTCTGCAGTACCCCCTACTTGAGAGGCTGAGGTAGGAGCACTGCTAGAGCCCAGGAATTCAAGGCTCCAGTAAGCTTTGATTGCAACCATGTACAACCACCATGCTCTCCAGCTAGGATGACAGAACAAGATCTCATCTGTTAAAATAAAATATATATATATATATATATACATAATTGTTAAAAAAAGTAAACTAGCAAGTCATAAAAAACATAAATGAATAAAATGCATATTACTAAGTGAAATAAGTCAATCTGAAAAAGCTATATACTGTATGATTCCAACTATATGACATTCTGGAAAAGAAAATGTATGGAGACAATAAATAGACAAGTGATTTTAAAGGTTAGTAGAGGGAGGAAGAATGAGTAGGCAGAAAACAGGAGTTTTAGGGCAGTGAAAATCCTGTCTGATACTATAAGGATGCATATATGTAATTATGCATGTGTCCAACCCCTTAGAATGTACAACATCAAGAGTGAGCCCTCTTCAAAAGGAAATGTTTTGCCGATGTGAAAGAGGTTAAAAAAAAAAAAAAGAGAATGAGCCCAAGTATGAACTATACAATATGTGTGACAGTGATATATCAATTTAAGTTCATCAACTGTAGCACATATACTAGTCTGCGGGGGGGGGGGGTAGTTGATAATGGCAGAGGAGATATATGCATGTTTGGGGACAGGAGGTATAAGGAAATCTTTGTGCCTTCCTTTCAATTTTGCCATAAACCTAAAATTGTTCTGAAAAAATAAAGCCTTTAAAAAGAAAAGAAAATAAATATAAAATAAAACAAAACAAAATAACTAAATTCTGGAATAAGTTTTCTAGGCATCCTTCTTGCATTTTTGGCCTCTGTCATGGTCTCCTCCAGATGTATGTGAGATGTATGTGAAGTGAAGAGGGATATCACCCAATTTAACTAGTGATAACACATTCCCCTTTTCTCACCTTTTCCAGATGTGGCAAAACTAATACTTCCATGAAAAAAGCACTAAGTGATATGTGGCTAGAGACAGTTCTCACTTCTCATTTAAAGTGACGAGAGGAATATTCAAGGATTTTGTTCCTGCAGCTACTTGAGCAACAGGCCACAATTTCATGGACTCGATAGGAAATTTATGCCATAGAGTGCATCATGTAAAGTACCTTCTGAATGTTCTTGCTACTGTTTTGTTCCTTTATTATATTTGATGAATTTAATATTATAAATTAATGAATTGGTAACACTTTAATTTTTTCATAAGCTGTTTTGTTAGCAGTGAATGGAAAAATGCAAGTTTATTTTTAATGAAAAATTAAATCTTAAGCTTCCATTTTTTAAAAAGAGTCGTCAGTGATTTGCACAAAATGCTTGTGGACAACTATCATTCACTAGGGGTCATGGTGCCGTCTCCCACATTGAAGATGAGTCAACAATTAGTCAAAATGTACTTGAGTTACATTCTGCTTTTTAAAAAATGTAATGAATATTGATGAGTAAAAAAAGTGTTTTTAGAATAAGTTTTTGTTTTGTTTTTTTTAAGAAAACTGCATCCAAACACTTCAGATAGAAACTCAACTAACTCCAGTTCAATGAATTCATCCATATCATGGAATCAAGCAAAGCTTTAGAGATAATTCTTTGTTGAAGATCAATCATTTGACTTTTTAAAATGCTTTTGTAAATTCAGTTAAAAATTCAGCGTCAAAAATGACTATTGGCCGGGCTCAAGCTTGTAATCCCAGCACTTTGCCTGAGCCTGTCGGGGCGAGACAAGCCTGGGCAACATGGCAAGACTTCGTCTCTACAATAAATCAAAAAATTAGCCAGGCATGGTAGCACGTGCCTGTAGTTCCGGCTACTTGGAAGTCTGAGGCAGAAAGATTGCCAGATCCCAGCAAGTTGACCCTGGAGTGGCTATGAGTTGCCACTGCACTCCAGCCTGGATGACAGAGTGAGACGCCAACTCAAAAAAAAAAAAAGACTTTGTTTCCATGGTAATCATGTTAATATAAATTTAGTAGGGCATTGCAGCCTAGTAAAATTATGTTGTTACTTAATTTGGATACCAATAAAATAGAAACACAATTGAAATTGTTTGTGGCAAGCCTATCTACTATGATTGTTTCAAAAAACAAGCAATATTCTAACAATTGAAATTGAAGCAGTATTTGATAAAAGTACAAATAGTTTTATATTCACTAAGTTAGAATAATTGCACTACACTTTTTTTATTAAACTGATGTAAAATAAAACAAATATATGCTTAGCACAGTAATAAGTTGTTTCTCTTTGTCCATCATCTACCTTGTTTTACAAATACTTGAGTCCTTAAAGATTCACTTTATAAATCAGACTATATAACTAAGGGTGAAAGTTAAGACATTTAAAATGTATTATTTAAATTTTATTTGCATGTTTTTTAAGTCAACTATGAATTTTTACTACAGTATTTAATAAATTGAACTTAAAAACTTTGACTTTTGAAGCTTTTAGTCAGTTGTTACCTTGCAAACAGCAACACAAAAAAACCTCTCTTTTTTTTTTTTTTTTTTTTTTTTGAGTTGGAGTCTCACTGTGTCACCCAGACTAGAGTGCAGTGGCATGCTCCCGGTCACCGCAGCCTCGACCTGCTGGGCTCTGGCGATCCTTCCACCTCAGCCTTCCAAGTAGCTGGAACTACAGGCGCGCTCCCACGCCCGGCTAATTTTTTGATTTATTGTAGAGATGAGATCTTGCCAAGTTGCCCGGGCGGATCTTGAACCCTCGGGCTCAAGCAATCCACTAACCTCAGCCTCCCAAAGGCGCGGGATTACAGGCTGAGCCACCGAGCCCGGCATTTCTCAATTATTTTTAAAATAGCAAGGGAAGGATTGAACAAAACAAATAAGAGTTTAATATTTAATTTTGATAGTAAATAATTGTGCCCTAGATATTTCAGCTCAGAGGAAGAGTATTTTAGTGGAAGTCTTATATTTAACTGGACGAGTTTATGTTCCCTACCATGTGGAATAAAATTGAGAAGACCCATGACTTTGCTGCAGCTAAATTTGATAAACATAATAAAATAGAGACAATTTTGTTGACTATTTTTTTCCTGTACAAATATCTGTAACATAAATGAACTCTCACTGATAGGGAACAAAAAGTGCCTTCAAATATATCTAAACTAAATATTTAATATAAAATTTAGAATTGTGAAAGTAGTCAATTTAATAAATGTATGAGGGGGAGCCCCCCAAAAACTTGGGGTTTATTTATTTTAAAACGTGTGCTTATTCTTACTTGTTTAAACTTTAGTCACATATTTGTACTCACTTTTGATCTAAAATGAGACTCATTTTGAATAATAAGTCATATGGTCAATCACTGTACACTAAACTCTTCATTGTCTACTTAGGCTAAGGCAAACCATCTCATACTAATGGCAAACTGAAGAGTGGGATGCTGATTCTTCTTACTTCTCAAACAGCTGTCCATGTTTTGAAGTCAGATTTATCTTTTCCTAAATCAGTGTTTCTTAAGACATCTCAAGTAAACATCTGTTATTCACCAACGTCCGTATTGTGAGAATTCATTACAATGCTAGATTAAGAAGCTCCACTTCAGAGAGGGGCACACCTCATCAATCAGGGTACCTGCATAATGAGCATCTGTATACCAAACCCTGAATTATACACCTCATCTTTAAAATAAATAAACCAAAACAAAAAAAGCAACAACAACAACAACAAAAGAATTTGGCAAGAAACTATTGATTCCTCCCCCATACATATTTCCCAGTGCACGTAAAATGCAAAAAAGAAAAAAGAAGCACCTTTCCGGATTTACAGAGTCTCAGGTACGGAATATGGGGAGAAGGCAGAGAAACTCTTTGCATTTATCACGGCTTCTCAAGGGGTTTCTAAAATTTGACCTTCAGAGAATCTGAAGCAATCTCTAATTCTTGTCCTTTGTCCAGGTGTGACACATTGCATGCAATACACTACTGCATGCACAGCCTTAGGGCTGCTCACCTCTACATCAATAAGATAAACTCTTTTTAGGAGATAGAGTCCCTCCTTGTAGTTCAGGCATTTTATGCAATAAGAATTTAATTTATGATTGGATGTCAAAGGTTAGAAAACAATGAAGGAAAAAAAATATATCTATTGATCTATTAGACTAGATAATTCATTCCTACACACAGAGAAGGTGGCTTCTGATTATTTACTTAAAACAGATTCGAAACCTCTAAGCAAGGGGAAGAGAGGTCCATCGAGTTACAGCACCTGCTGAGTTGATCCTGAGAAGCCATGCTGTAAAATAAAATAGTTGTATTTTATCAGCAATCTCATTCTACTTGTATTTGGTAGAAACTGTGGGGGGAGGTTCTGGTTTACGGTCTTTGGTTGCTACTAATAGAGTTATTATACAACTATTTATATTTAAAAATACATTTTGTCTTGGACTTAAAAGATATTTGCTAGTTGAGAGTTTCAAGTGATGCTTTTATGCCACCCTTTTAATGTTCTTCCTGCAGGTCACTGTGATTGAGAGAGCATAAAAAGAAAGAAGGAGAAAACAAACAAAGACAATCTTATAAATATGTCTACATACATAGATTTATATGAGAAAATATTGCTTTTTTCTGAAAAGGATAATTGGAAAGAAGTAGACTTGGGTTAGAGATGGTAACAAAATAAGTTTTTATTTTGTTATTAATTTAGCTTTTAGATCATTTGATTGTTGATAATGTATTCAGGTTGATATTACCATAAAGTAGTTGATAAATGTCTTGATCTTCAGAAACCAACAGGTAGAGAGAAGAGAATCTTCAGAGGATATAGTTGAAGTCATGTAATCAAATAAACCATCATAATTGTCAAACACAACAGTGATAATAAACATGATGTGTCATTTTACCATTTAGTGTTTTCTCAAATCGTGCACATCTCAAAGAAGTACTGACAACAAAAACAGTAGATTCTGAGAAAAGAAAAACACATGGAATAATAAAAAATAGAAACAGAAAGATGGCTGAGACAGAAAAATGCATGGACATAAAACCCAAGGGAGAAGAAGAACTTCGTTGGCCAAGGCTGGCTGACTGGCTGGCTGACTGGCTGGCTAGATTGATTGAGTGATTGATTTCTCAAGGAGAAAATTGAGAAAATCTTATTCTATGTGCACATCTGGGAATTATAAATGAGCATTTTTTTAAACCCAACTTTTATTGACTTTTCAGAAAAGTAGCCAGATTGTGGGAAATTTTAATAGCCTCTTTTTTCCCCCAGAATAAGAATACCCAAGTCAAGCCCTGAATGTGTGACTTTCCCACCAGTATACTGATGATATTTTTTTCTTTTTTGAATGGACCACATAGCTCAACATGAATACTCAAGATCATAACAAATGGAGGAGATCCTTCATTGTTCACTATTGTATAGCTGGATTGACAGCATTCCTCTGCATATTTACAATGAGAAAAGCCTAGATTTCCAAATTGCAGAGTGAATTGAGGAGAAGAGAAAATCATCTTGAAATGTTTTTTATTTTTATTTTTTTAAGATCATCTCCATGTGAGGAGAAAAAAGATGCATCCTCTGCTATAAGTGTTTCACGGGGCAGTTTTTCAAATTAATGCAGTTTAACTATTACATTAACTTAATGGCTATTTTCCCCTACTTTAACCATGTTAAATGTGCCGGCAATAATGAGCTTCTAATGCTGTCTCTTTTAAGTCTCAGAGGCATCTTTAGAGCTGCTGCTTATCTCCTGGATCATAAAGCTGCATAATTTAGTATTCAAACAATTCATTTAAAACTGAAGCCCTCAGAATTATCATAAAATTAATCAGAACAAAGTCATCTTAACCTATCAGTTTGGTTTATCTCCAGTTACCAAATTTGCAAACAAAAGTGAGTTAAATAAAAGTGTTGACTGAGCTCCAATTTACTTCTTGTGAACAAAGTCCTTCAACCCCAGGGATATCAATAAAGGTTTGATAACAGTTGGGGCTCCCAGCTGCCATGATCCCTTATCAATTGTGACAAATCAGGAATTAAATTTTGTTACATATATTGTTCATCTCAAAGCTGCTTCTTATGCATATATTGATGTAGTCTCCTAATTAGTTAATTTGTTTATTTGAAATTTGGGAAATAGGAAACATTTTTCCACAAATGGAAATGATCCATGTCTTTCTGAATGTATACTTTTTCTTCTCTAATTTCTAAAATAGCTTTTAGGAAGATTTTCAATTGCCTTTGGGGAGTTTTCCAGTTGCTAAGGTCTTGCTTGTGTCCCATGGACTTCAATTTTCCAGAATATCCTGAATTTAAAAATGAACTATAAATATATTAGAATTTCCTGACCCTCTCAAGATGTTGGGAGCCAGCCTTGGAGGCCCACCAGATTGACAAGGATAGGATTGATGACTAATACCTGGTAAAAAGAAGGTTCTGATTCTGTTTAAGCTAAGAATTGTTTTGAATATTTTTACTTATTATTTGTAGTTGTAGTTATGGTGTTTAGACATAAGGTTCTATAAGTTTATAATCGTAGGCATAAGATTTAAGTGTCAGTGAATGTTTATATTAAGGTATATGTAGGTGACTTATAAGTTTGTTTTTTAGAGTTTGGGATACATATTAAAGTTTTAGTATATAAGAAGTTGAGGAGTT
>CAUYQG010090546.1:0-18112 GCA_963574415.1 Tarsius wallacei | reverse complement strand
GTGTATATGTACCACATTTTTTTAATCCAGTCCTCTTTTGATGGACAGCATGGTTGCTTCCAGGTTCTTGCTATTGTGAACAATGCTGCGATAAACATACGTGTGCAGGTATCTTTTTTATAGAGTGATTTGTGTTTTTCAGGGTATATTCCCAGTAGGGGGATGGCGGGGTCATACGGGAGGTTGGTGTTTAGAGCTTTTAGGAATCACCACACTGCTTTCCACAGAGGTTGCACTAGTTTACACTCCCACCAACAGTGTAAGTAATGCATTTTTAGTGAAATGGGCATGTGGGGTCGAGGAAGGTCTTTGCTAAAATATGGGATAACCTATATGTATTTAGTCCATTGACTTTCAAGAAAACTATTAAGGTAATTCAAAGAGAGAAGCATAGTAGTTTCAACAAATGGTGCTGAACAATCCACATGGAAAAAAAAAAACAACTGGACCTTGCCCCTTGCCTACAAATAATTAAATTGAATGACTCGCAGATCTAAATATAAAAACTAAAACTATAAAACAAAAAGAAAGACAATGAAGACGAGTATGTTGTATATCTTGTTCACATTTGCATTTCCATTTTTAGTATGCAGTAGAAAGCTCTTTGTGACCTGAGATTATTAAGTATATATCATAAATCACAACAAAATGATAAATTAGACTTTATCAAAATTAAAACAGTCTTCTTTTTGAAAGACACTGGTAAGAAAATTAAAGGACAAGCTATAGACTGGGAGAAACTAATCACAAAGCATTTATCTAAGAAAGGACTGCATTCAGAACATATAAAAAAACTCAACTCAATAAGAAGAAGAAACACTCAAAAAATAGTGAACAGATCTGAACAGATCTTTCACCAAGGAATGTACAGAGATGGCAAGGAAGCACAAGAAAACATCATTAGTCATTAGAGAAATACTAATTAAAAACTCAGTGAGATACCACTACACACCTGCTAGAACAGCTAAAATTAAAGACTGATGTACTAAGGGTTAGTGAGAATGTTGAGAAACTAGAACTCTCATAAACTGTTAGTGAGAATGCAAATACTATAACTACTTTGGAAAGCAACTTGACAGTTTCTTATAAACATATACTTACTAAGTGACCCAGTGATTCTGTTCTTAGGTATTTACATAGGAGAAATGAAAACATATGCCCACACAAAGCCTGTATGTGACTGTTTATAGTAGCTTTATTTATAATAGCCAAGAACTGTAAAGATCCAAAATGTCCATCAAGGAATAAATAAAAATATAAATATAGAACAGAACACCATTTCACAATTTAACAAATGAACCTACTGATATGTATAATAATAAGGATGAATCTCAAAAGCATTACTGTATACTAAGTTAAAAAATGAATTTAAAAAAGACCACATGCTGTATGTCTCCATTTATATTACATTCTGGAAAAGGCAAAACTATAGAGACAAAAACCAGATCAGGAGTTTCCAGGGATGAGAAAGGAGGGTAGGGATTGACTGTAAATGTGTGTGAGGGAACTTTTTGGGGGTGATAAAAAGTTCGATTTCTTGATTGTGATGGTAGTTTCACAACTACTGTAAGTCTCCTTCAAGTTGCAAACTTTCAAAAATGCAAATGTGATGCCAGTCCCTGTACGCCAGCTGTTGTACTGTACTTTTTTTTTTTTGAGTTGGAGTCTCACTCTGTCGCCCAGACTGAAGTACAGTGGCCACTCCTGGCCACCGGAGCCTTGACCTGCTGGGCTGCGGTGATCCTTCCGCCTCAGCCTTCCAAGTAGCTGGAACTACAGGCGCACGCTACCACACCCGGCTAATTTTTTTTGATTTATTGTAGAGATGAGATCTCACCAAGTTGCCCAGGCGGGTCCCGAACCCTCAGGCTCAGACAATTCACTCACCTCAGCCTCCCAAGGCGTGGGATTACAGGCTGAGCCACCGAGCCTGGCTACTACTGTACTTTTCAAGGTACTGTATTATAATATTAAAAATGTTTTATTTTTTGTTTGTTTTTTATGTAGTATTTCTGCAAAAAGTGTTATAAACCTATTACAGTACAGTACTAAGTAGCCAATTGTGTTAGTTGGGTACCTAGGCTAACTTTGTTGGACTTATAAACAAACTGGACTTATGAACACACTCTTAGAATGGAACTTGTTCATATGTAGGAGACTTACTGTATATACATTTGTCTAAACTCACTAAACTATGCATTAAAGAATAAATTTTACTATGTATAAATTACATTTAACAAACCTGACTTCAAAAAAAGATGGGCTACACCTAAGAACATTTACATCTAATGGGACAATGCTTAGAGAAAGAGAAATACTAAAGACAGAGGAAATAATTGATAAGAAACATCCCTGAGGAGGGAAAAACTGATAGAATCTAGGAAAGAATGAAGGAGCAAACAATAGGTGTAGACACAAATAATTTGTAGTTTTAGTAATAGAAAGTTGAGGCTTATCAGACAAACAGGAAATAAGAACAGTATAAAAAAAAAAAAAGACATCCAAAAACATCAGCAAAAACTCTTAAGATCATTTGAGAAAAAATATAATAGGGAAAAGTAGAAAAGATAGCTGAAAACAGACAAGTGGAAAAGTGGCAAAAAAAAAAGTCAAGTCAAGCATATCTTCAGTCTTCATAAAGCTTGCCATCTCCTTCACTGCCACTAGTCTAGGTCACCACTTGACTCTAGTTTGGATTATTTCAACAGCTTCCCAGCTGATGTCTCTACTTCCCTTTTTACCTTTCTAAAACCCATTCTTTGGTGAGACTGATCCTTTTCAAATGTGAATCAGATCACATATTTTTACATAAAACCTTTTCACATGGTCAACTATTTTTTAAAACTAATAACATGCATTTTATTTATTTTTTAATTTTTATTTTAAATATGTGGGGTACAACTTACAGTTAAATATACAAATGTTCATTATGCAGGTATCCTCCCCCCCAGCAGTTTCCAGCTACTGCCAATCACTTTCTTATAGTATTATAATAGTTGTTCAAGATCCACTTATGAATGAGAACATGTGATTCTCAGTTCTTTGTTTCTGCAATAGATCACTCAGTATTATAGACTCTAAGCCCATCTAGTTGCTGTGAAGTTCATAATTCTGTCCTTCTTTATGGTTACAAAATATTCCATCATGTATATGTACCACATTTTTTTTATCCAGTCCTCTTTCAATGGGCAGCATGGTTGGTTCCATGATTTTGCTATTGTGAATAATGCTGCAATAAACATGCGTGTACAGGTACCTTTTTCATAGAGTGATTTGTGTTCCTCCAGGTATATTCCCAGTAGGGGGATTGCAGGGTGTATGGAAGGTTGATTTTTAGATCTTTTAGGAATTGCCACACTGTTTTCCACAGAGATTGTACTAGTTTACACTCCCACCAACAGTGTAGAAGTGTTTCCTTCTCGCCACATCCTCTCTAGCATCTGTTGTTTTTTGAGTTATTCATGATGGCCATCCAGATTGGAGTTATGTGGTATCTCAGTGTAGTTTTAATTTGCATTTCTTTGATGACTAGTGAGGCCGAGCATTTTTTCATGTAACTGTTGGCTGTTCATATATCTTCTTTTGAGAAGTATCTATTCATCTTTTGCCCACTTTGTAATGGGGCTATTTGTTTTTTCCTTTTCGGCACATTTGAGTTTCTTGTAGATCCTAGATGTTAGGCCTTTGTCAGATATATGGTTGGTAAATTTTTCCCAGTCTGTGGGCTGTCTCCTTGTTCTCTCGATGGTTTCTTTGGCTTTGCAGAAGCTTGTCAGTTTGAGAGGTCCCACTAGTCTATCTTATCTCTTATGCCATGGGCACTTGGGGTTTTGATCAGGAATTGGCTGCTGTTCCAATTTCCATAAGGGTGTCTCCTGCATTTCCTAAGGTTCTAATAGTTTGAGGTTTTACCTTTAGGTCTTTGATCTATTTAGAGTTGATTTTTGTGTATGGTGAAAGGTAGGGGTCTTGTTTTAATCTTCTGCATGTGCTTAGTCAGTTTTCCCAGCACCATTTACTGAACAGGTTCTCCTTTCCCCAGTGGTTGGTGATGGGGGCTTTGTCAAGGATGAGCTGGTTGAGAAATTGAGGTTTTACTTCTGGAATCTCTATAATGTTCCATTGGTCTATGTACCTGTTCTTGTACCAGTACCAGGCTGTTTTGATTATTGTAACTTTATAATAAAGTTTAAAGTCAGGGAGTGTGATACCTCCTTTGTTTTTTTGTTTGTTTGTTTGTTTTGCTGAGGATTTTTTTGGCTATTTGTGGTCATTTATGTTTCCATATGAATTCCTGTATTGTCATTTCCAGGTCTGAGAAGAATGATGTTGGTAGTTTAATGGGTATTGCATTAAATCTGTAGATTGCCTTGGGTAAGATGGACATCTTAACAATATTGACTCTTTCAATTCATGAGCATGGAATATTTTTCCATTTGTTTGTGTCTTCTTGGATTTCTTTGAGCAGTGTTTTGTAGTTTTCGTTGTAAAGGTCTTTGATTTCTCTGGTTAGGAAGATGCCAAAGTATTTCGTTTTTTTGGTGGCTATTGTGATTGGGATTGTGCTTTTTATTTGGGTTTGTTTGTTTATTGTTGGTGTATAAGAATGCGACTGACTTTTGCACATTGATTTTATACCCTGAGACTTTGCCAAAGTCCTTTATCAATGCAAGGAGGTTTTTGACAGTTTCTCTTGGGTTTTTGAGGTATAGAATCATGTCACCTGCAAAGAGGGATAACCTAAATTCCTCTTTTTCTATTTGGATATCCCTGATTTCCTTCTTTTGTCTGATTGCTCTAGCTAGGACTTCCAATATTATGTTGAACAGGAGGGGTAAGAGTGAGCATCTTTGGTTCTGGTTTCCAATTTCTGTCTGTTTAGCAGTATGCTGGCTGTGGGTTTCTGGTAGGTTGCTCTTACTATTTTGCGGTATTTTCCATCTATGCCTAGATGTTTGAGGGTTTTTATCAAGAAGAGGTGCTGGATTTTATCAAAAGCTTTTTCTGCATCTAATGATATAATCATGAGGTTTTTGTCTTTATATCTGTTGATTATTTAATTATGTTTATGGTCTTGCAGATATAGAACCAGTCCTGCATCCTGGCGATGAAGCCTACTTGGTCGTGGTGGATGATTTTTGAGATATATTGTTGGATCCAGTTTGCTAGAATCTTGTTAAGAATTTTAGCATCTATGTTCATCAAGGATATTGGCCTGTAGTTCTCTTTCTTTGTTAGACCTTTACCTGGTTTGAATATCAATGTGATGTTAACTTCATAAAGTGATCTGGGAAGAGTTCCATCTTTCTCGATTGCCTGTAATGTTTTCAATAGAATTGGTATCAATATCAAAGCCTCCTACTCGATCAGCCTAGACTAACTTTCTCTCCTACTCACAGCCTTAATCCGGCCACTCTAATGCCTGATGATGATCTGGAAACAACATTTCATAATTGTGAGGACATATAGGATGTCTCTCAAGCCAGCCGTCTCGATCTTTGGGACACTCCCCTGGACCAGGCTGATGCTGACCTGTTCATGGATGGCAGCAGTCTGGTAATAAAGGGAGTATGCAAGGCTGGTACGGCAGTAACCACAGCTCATGACGTAATCTGGTCACAGTCTTTACCCAAAGGCACATCTGCCCAAAAGGCTGAACTAATTGCTTTAACCCAGGCCCTGCGCTGGGGAACAGGAAAATGGGTAAATATTTTTACCGACAGCAGGTATGCTTTTGCTACTCTCCATGTCCATGCCATAATCTACAAAGAACGAGGACTTCTTACCATGGCAAGTAAGAGTGTAAAAACAAAGAAATTTTAGCCCTTCTAGAGGCTGTATGGCTTCCCAAAGAGGTAGCTGTCATCCATTGCAGGGGACACCAAAAATCAAACACTCCAGAGGCAACAGGAAATCGCCTAGCTGATCGGGCAGGTCATGAGGCAGCGGAGCTCCCAGTCGAGCCCTCACTATCCTGCTAACTAAAGCTTTTCCAGTTCTCTCACTTACAAAACAGCCCACCTATACCCGAGAAGAAGAGGAGCAAGTTGACCTAGCAGGAGCACAAAAAGAAACCTCAGGATGGTAGATAATGAAGGACTCCAAAATCATCCTCCCAGCCGCCCTTGGATGTACTCTGGTAAATCAACTTCATTCTACTACCCACCTGGGAGGTACTAAATTAGCTGAAATGCTAAACCAGTACTACTGCATTCAAGACTTAAGAAGCCTCGCTGCCACAGCCACTGAAACATACCCATCTTGTGCACAAGTAAATGCAAAATAAGGACCAAAACCACCAAATGGTATCAGGGCCTGGGGACTGAGCTCTGGAGAAACATGGGAAGTAGACTTTACTGAGGTAAAACTCCCTCATGTGGGTTACACATATCTACTGGTTTTTGTGGACACTTTTTCGGGATGGGTGGAGGCTTTTGCCACAAAAAATGAAACTGCACTTATGGTCACAAAGTTTTTATTAAATGAAATTTTTCCTAGGTTTGGGCTCTCTCCCTCCATTGGCTCTGATAACGGTCCTGCCTTTACCTCATCCATAGCTCAAATGGTTAGCAAAGCACTAAATATAAAGTGGAAGTTACACATTGTGCCTACTGACCACAAAGCTCTGAACAGGTAGAATGCATGAACCGAACCTTAAAAACTACTTTAACCAAATTAATAATAGAGACTGGTGAAAAATGGATAAGCCTTTTACACCTTGGCCCTCCTCCAAGTCTGATGCACTCCTTACAAGGCTGGGTTCACCCCACATGAAATCATGTTTGGAAGGTCCCCTCTCTTACTACCCCGATTAAGAGACCCTATCCTTGAAGAAATTACTAATCAGTCTTTGTTAAGGTATCTCCAGTCTCTCCAACAGGTCCAGGCCGCCATCCACTCCCACGTCCGTGCAGTTTTACCAATTCCCTCCTCCATGCCCTGTCAGCCTTTCCAGCCTGGGGATTTGGTCTACATCAAAAAGTTCCAGAAAGAGGGATTAACTCCTGCATGGAAATGACCCTTCATCATCATCCTCACCACTTGTATAGCACTCAAGGTTGATGGGATACCGGCTTGGATTCACCACTCTCAAGTAAAAAGGCCAAGGACAACAGTCAATGATGAATGGCCATGCCTGGATCCGACCCTCTCAAGCTAAGACTTTCTCGCTCTGGTGTTGTTTCATAGCCAGTCTTCTCCCTAATGGACATGCTAGAAATCCCACCTGTTCTTTTTCTCTAACTTCTTTTGCGTCAGGAAGAGTGTTAACCAAAATTAGACATATAAATGGGAACCGTCTGTATTATTCAAGGTTGACCTATCTGACCTCCCGGCTCTCTCCCCTAAAATGTATACCTCCAACTCTCTCCCTGGTGCCTGTTGTACCAGAAATCCTTATTTTAACCTACACACCTCTTCTAATCTGCAAGCAATAGATTTTTATCTTTGCCCTGGAAGTCCCACTGACCGACAATGAGATCAGGCTGATTACTTCTTCTGCCCTTATTGGAAATGTGTCACTATCGCTACTTATGGGGAGGGGGGGCAATGACACCTCCCAACTCACCCTCTGGTGGGCTTATGTAACTGGCTATGACCAAGATGCCCTGTTCACCATCCAACGATGTACACTCACCTACAAAACTTTGTCTAAGCCGATAGGGCCATTGGCAGAACTAGGAGACCCTTGGTTTAGTTACCATCAACCTCTACAACCTATAGAAGATACTGTTACCCAAAACAGGCCCATTCAACAACTAAAGCCAATTCTACAGCCTCCTGGTTTCTTCCTATGCTAACGAGCATGCATCACCTGCTCAACATTACATTGCCCCAGCTAGCCTTGGATTGTTGGCTCTGTTTAAAATCCAAACCCCCAAATTATATAGGCCTTGGGGTTGAGGCTCCCTTCATCAGCAATGCTGATAAAACTAAATGCTCTCTGGAAATTGTTCACATCACAATAGGAGACATAACTGGTAATGTATCCTGCCTTTTAACTTCAGGCCTCAATCTAACGGTGTCTCTTTTTTCTGACATTTGCAATCTGACTCTCACCCTAACCATGTCAGAGTTCATGACTTACGTGGACCCTACCAACACTTGGTTAGCATGCTCTGCAGGACTCACAAAATGTATTACTACTGAAAAGCTAAACAATGAACCTACCTTATGTGTTGCCATTAATGTACTTCCCAAGGTATATGCTTATAGTGGTCCTGAGAGAACCCTATTGCTGACTCCTCCTGGCCTCCCAGCTGCTCACTGGAAACATGCTGCTCCTTTGCTAGTACCTGCCAAAACAGGCCTCAGTGTAGCTGGAACAGCAGCTCTAAGCACCACAGCCCTAGTCCGCAGTGAACTAGGTTTATCCAACCTGGATCAAGAAATGGATGCAGACATAGGAAACCTTCAATTTGCCATAGATCAGCTCCATGACCAAGTTGCATCCTTAGCAGAAGTTGTGCTCCAAAATTGCAGAGGTCTAGATTTATTATTCCTGTCCCAAGGAGGACTCTGTGTAGCACTAGGGGAATCATGCTGTTTCTATGCCAATAAATCAGGAGTCATTAAAAACACTCTCCAAAAGGTTCGAGAAAATTTGGACAGAAAAAAAAAGGAAAGAGAAAATAACAAATCCTGGTTTCAAACCTTATTTGATTGGAACCCATGGCTAACCACTTTAATTACAGGTCTGACTGACACCCTGTTTCTCCTCCTTCTCGTTCTGCTCACTGGGCCCTGTATATTAAATTGGATAGTCCAGTTTGTTAAACAACGAATCGCGTCTGTAAAACTCATGTATACGAGGGCCCATTACAACCCTCTGCCCATGATAAACAAGTCAACGCTTTGACTCATGAACAATTAAAAGGAGGGAATGAAATGGCTGTTAGTGACCTAAGTTAGTGACCTAACCAAGGTAACTCCATTTTATACTTCTTCCATTTGTCTTCCAGTTCCCCCTCTCCCCACTCCTCCATGTGACTGCCCTAACCTTTCCAGAAGGCCTGCGATCATGCCTCACGATTTATGGCTTTTCTGTTCCCTCCCCTGGAGGGCTGTAACATTCCTGAAACAGTTCTGTCACTATGTAATTTACACTCTCTCCTCTTGTGGTTAATTTACACTTCCTACCATGGTTTAATGACCTGTACCTTGAAAAAACCTCCTTTGTTCTCTACCCAGAACCAAAACTCTGTAACCTCATGGTTCTTGCTATATAAAACCCTTGCTTGCTTCATTCGGGGTTGAGAGTTTCTTTCTGGTATGAGGCTGCTGTCAACTGCCGGCTATAAAGGACTCAAAATTTGGACTCTCAGAGTATTGGCAACTCCTTACTCACAGGTGTGGCTATTACAAAATCAAATGGTACTCAGACAACTGGATATTCACATGTAAAAGAATAAAGCTGGGCCGGGTGCGGTGGCTTGAGCCTGTAATCTCAGCACTTTCGTTGGCCAAGGTCAGAGAACTGTCTGAGCCCATGGGTTTGAGAATAGCCTGGGCAACTTGATGAGACCTCATCTCTATAATAAATAAAAAAATTAGCCAGGCATGGTAGTGTGTGCCGGTAGTTCTGTCTACTTGGAAGGCTGAGGTGGAAGGATCACCTGAGCTCATGAGGTTGATGCTGGGGTGGCTGTGAGTATGCAACTGCACTCCAGCCTGGGTGACGGAGTAAGACTCCAACTCAAAAAAAAAGAAGAAAGCTGGAAATTTATTTCATACCTTATAGAAGAATTAACTAAAAATGAATCATAGTCCTAAATGTAAGAGGTAAAATGACAAAACCCTTAGAAGAAAACAGGCATGAATCTTCATGACCTTGGATTATGCAATGGCTTATTAGGTAAGACACTAAAAGCACAGGCAACAAAAGAAAAAAACAGATACGTTGGACTTCTTTATTAAAATTGAAAATTAAGGACACCTGTGCTTCAAAAGACACCATCAAGAAAGTGATAGACAAGCCACAGAATGTGACAAAATATTTATAAATCATGTACCTAGAATATATAAAGAACACTTAAAATTTAATAATAAAAAGAGAACACAATGCAAAAATGGGCAAAGGACTTGAATTGATGCTTCTACAAAGAAAACACAGAAATAGCCATTGAGCACATGAAAAGATGCTCAACATCATTAGCCATCAGGAAATTGTGAATCAAAAGCACAGTGAGAGTGCTACTTCACATTCACTAGAATGGCTTTATTCAAAAAGACAAATAATCACAAGTGTTGGCAAGGAGGTGGAAAAACTAGAACCATTATATACTGCTGGTAGGATGCAAAATGGTATAGTTACTTTGGAAAACAGTCCATAAGTTCTTCAAAAGGCTAAATAGGGTTATCATATGACTCAACAATTCTACTCTTAGGTATATACCCATGAGAAATAAAAACATGGTCACACAAATATTTGTACATGAATGTCCATAACAGCATGCCTGATTATAATAATAATCAGAAGGTGAAAACAACTGAAACAGCCACTGATATATGTACGTATGGATAAATTAAATGTGGTAGATATATCCATATAATGAAATATTATTCAGTCATAAAAGGAATGAAGTACTGATACATGTTAAAATATGAATGAACCTTGAAAAAATTATACTAAATAATAGAAGCCAATCACAAAAGACCACATATAGTGTGATTCAATTTTTATAAAATGTCTAGAATAGGCAAGTGTACAGAGACAGAAAGTAGATTAGTGGTTGCCTAGGGCTGCGGGTTCGGAAGAAGTGGGGTAACCATTAAATGATACAGGATTTCTTTTTAGGGTGATGAAAATATTCTAAGGTTGTGGTAATGGCTGCACTGAATTATACCCTTTGAATGGATGAATTCTGTGGCATGTGAATTACAGCTCATAAAGTTTTTACAGGAAACAAGCAACAACAAACATTTACATGGCTTACTCTCACTCTCAGCAAGTAAACTCTTCTCTAAGATCTGCAAGGCCTTGTGTGGACACTCATTTCTGCCTATCTTTACAGCACCATCTCACCTCACAAAAGCCTTTCTTGCTTGCTTAACCTCATATACACACTGGTTTCCTAGATACAAGTTTCTTTAACATGCCAAACTCATTTTTGCCTAAGGACCTTAGTGTATTCTGTTTTCTCTGGAATGCTGTTCTATCAGCCCAAGTGGTTGGCTCACTGCAATCCTTCAGGTCTTAGCCCAAATGCCAGTTTCCCAGAGAAGCCAACTCTAATGGTATTAGCAAGAACTGTACTTCCTCTCCTCTCTCCCTTACTTACTCTCTTTACGGCACGTGGCACAAACTGATTATTTTCTTTACTTGTTTATTGTCTTCCTCTTACACAAAAGAATAAGCTTCCTAAGGGCAAGAACATTTGTTATCCGCTGTATCTCTGGTACTTCCAAAAGCCAATCTATAATTGGTGTTTCATAAATGTTGAATGAACAAAGATGGAAATTTCCTGAAGAACTTCTGTGTAGTATGTGGAAGCTTGCTAATGAGGGTAACCATAAAATGGATGAGTAGCATCACCATCATACTATACAGAAATATCCATGAGCCAATAGAGTGCAAAAAAGATAGCACAAATCAGCTTTCTAACTTGGTGACCAAGGACCAAGAAGCATTAAATATGCTGTGACAGACATAGTTTCCTAGAGGCTCACTATAATCCATGATTTCTGTTTCTTCCTGGGTAGACAGCTAGACTATGGTTCTGAGCCCTCCTTCAATTGAATGCAGTCATGTAACTGAATTCTAGATACTAAAATGTGAATGGAAGCAATGTATACAACTTTTAGGCTTAGCCTTAAAAACCTCTTACATATGTGCCTTCATGCTCTTTCTCCTTCCAGATACCTGGAATGGAAATCATGCCCAAGGCAGCCTTGGAGATATGTATTGATGGTGGATTATTCATTAGTCTTGGTCCCTGAATGACTTTGTGGATGAGAGCTACCTTATTAACTACAAATTCACTCACCCAGTGCTGTTATGAAAGCAAGGAATACCACTTTTGCTGCATTTGAACCATTTTTCTATTTGTTACAACAGTTGATCTATCCTAATTAATATGTATACCATCATACTATGCATCATACTATACCATGCACATAACAATCCCCTGTTAGCTATTAATGTGGTAAGAAATCTTCATGGATATATTCAGGATCATTTCAGGAAGTAATTTCAGGAAGCTTATTTTCTTTTCAAGAGAATCTATCATTACCTCTGCACTCTTCCTTGGAAGGAAGACATACAATTGCTCTCACTATCACACCACTCTGTGAATCTCTCAAGAGCAGACACCCCCCAAGCAGGCTGCCATTTGAAACTGCCCACAGAAAGGTGCTATTTGGAGGGACTACATCAAGTTCTTGTCCAAAGATAAAAGGGTAGATAAGGCAAATTCCTAGGCAAACAGGGTTGCTGGCCCTATCAGAACCCAGGAACTTCTCTCTTTTTCTTCAACAATGAAAGGAAGCCTTTAGGGCTAGTTCTCACAGTACCCACCTGAGCTTCACATTTCTTAGAGCCTTTCATGCTGGGGTTTCACCTGGCCTTCTTAACAATTTGTAAAACTAAAAATAACAGTTTTTTCATTTCAGAGGACTTTAGGAGTATATCTAATTATTTCCTGTTTTGCTAACTTCTCCAATAAGTATGATAAATAAATGCTCTTTTTATTAGCATTCTAACTACTTGAAGACAAATATCTGTCCAATGTTCCCATGATTTGGCAATAGCTGTTCTACAAAAGAAGTGGCCAAATACTGTTGGGAAATATTGCAGTAAACACAGTTAAGTTTCTATCCTTTAGGAATTCTCAGAAGCTTAAAATGCTAGTATAGGTTTTAAATACCAGTGTGACAGATGACATTTGACCCCACAAGCCACTTTTGTGTAAGGCAATGGAGTCTGCAGGAACTCAGTTTGATAACTGCTGATCAATTTTATTTGGCAACTAGAGCTATAGCAACTACTCATATTCTTCAAAGGTGTAATAAAAACTGTGACCAAAAGAATCAAATTTACTCATGAGATTTTAACAACACCCACACCTCTACATGAGAGCAATAGATCATTCTTTCTTAAATAATGTGGGTGAGAAACTCTCTTTCTAATTTACTATTTGAATTATTTTAAGAGAAAATGAGACATTTAACTCTTACTCTTCAGTAAATAATGTTACAAGATAATGACTCTACCTTTAGTTTTCTTATGATGATAAACTATGGACATACAGTTTATGAAGTTACATTAATTTCATATTATTAAAAAAGTTCTTACAAATGAATCCCATAATTTGAATCTGTGACAAGTCTAATGGTAACTGAAAGGACATCACATAGAATTAATATACCCAATGAGAAGTCATTTTAACATTGTCTAAATCTCATGTTTTTCTAGCTGTTCACTCAACTTACCCTCTAATTACTAGTCAAGGACAGAACTGGTTTCTCAGAGGTAGCTATTGATAACTGTTTTTTTTAACAATCCCCCTCCCCAGCTTTTGTATTAATTTGCTTTTCTATTTCAAGTATTTGCCTTCACCCATAAGATACAAGTTAACCTAATCAGTCCTTCTTGACCTTCATGACATACACAGATCCCACTACCATGGCAGCAATCATGTGTCTAACCCACCCATCTACCTGCTGTCCATCACCTGATGTCAGTACCTGCACTTACCTGTCTCTTCGTGATGACATGGGGCAGATTACCACCCAATCACCTTAAGGACTTTCTTCCCATCAAAGGGAAGGACGGAAAGGATTCAAACCTGAGCAGCCAGCCGCTATTGCTTTTTACTAGACTCTGGTGTAACCATGTGCTCTTTGAGCTATGGCTGCTGCTGTGTTTCTTAAGCTTTGGCCCCCTTCCCTCCTTAGGGGAGGTAAATCTATTCTCTCTCTCTCTCTCTCTCTTTCTCTCTCATTTACTCTTTAAGTATTTTCCAGTCTAACGTTTGTGCAATTCTTTGCATCTTTCACGCAGCACCGGATCACACCCAAACTCACAGCAGGCCTGATCTAATACACTGGAGGCCCCACTGGGAGCGTGACCTAATAGTAGCTTAACTTTAAGATCACTTGATTTTATGAGATTTATAATTCCTGGATGGCACTGCATTTCACATAGTTCTCCACTGATGGCAATTCATGCCTTTAATCAGCAAATGTTTGTGACTCCCAATGAGGTACTACCCTATACCAGACACTGAGGCAAAGACAAGTCTCTTATCCTCAGGGAGGGTACTTCCTAAAGACTCTGTTTTAGAAATAGAAACAGCCTCCTCAAATAAATTCAGAAGAACTCTCCCAACTTTTTAAATGTAATCTTTATGCTTCTCATTTAGTCCTCTACGGATATAGATGCCAACTACTTAGCAGCTCTTGAGATAACCCACCAGGTGCTTAAACACATGTAAGTAGCCCCAAAGCTATACTACATCATACAACCCAACAGATTAGGAAATCTCTAATATTCCCTCACAGATTCATTTTCCAGTTTGGACTGCTTAGCTTAATTTCTCAAATTCTTTAAGTTTTCCCACTTCATTTTAAAGCACAGACAGAAGAAATGCACAGAGGAGTTTCATAAAGGCAAACCAGGATCCAGGGCTACAGTCTCCAAATTTATTTTTAGTATCAACTTTTCCCTTCTTGTTCAACAAAACCTTACTATATTCACCAACATATGAAAAATTAAAAAGCAGAGTTACTTTGGCTGAATCAGACAGAGACAGGGATCTGGGGGGGCTGCAGGGGGATGTTGGGGAGAGGGGAGGAGGCAGGGAAAGGATATAGTTATCCTCCCTATTTAGGCCTCACCTCTAACCACCACTGAGATACTTCGGGGCTCCAAGAACCATTTTTGCAATTACTGGTACCATTCAAGGGTTCTTTTTAGCTTTCTGTCCTACCTTTTATTCTTTCAACAAACATCAATTTTTGTCATTTTTCAGAAACAAAGCTAGATGCTGAGGCTATAGAAATGAAACAATTCCTGTTCTCAAGGTTCTGAGTCTTGTGGGATAGGACATATAAACCAAAAATTGCAACACACTGTGAAAATGCTATACTTGTATAGAAAGGGGTTGATAAACTCCCAGTGTGAGGTTAGGCTGCCTGAAAGAGGTATTAGAACAGGTTCTTGAAAGATTGCTAGGCATTTGCCACTTTGTAAGGGGTAGTCAGAGATGAAGAGAAAGGGATTCCAGGAGAAGAGAGTGTCACGTGTAGACTCTCTAAAGGTGATGTAGCTTATGGCATGGGGAAGCTCAGAGCATGAGTTAAGAGGGTACTGGAGAGCAGCGGAGTGGTTACAGGTGCCACGCAATTCAGTGTGTTTATATGTGAGTGATCTCCAAACTGGGCTATCATCAGTAGTACCTGGCAGCTTATTTAAAATTCAGATATCCTGGGCCACACTCCGGGATCAGAATCTCTAGAGGAGGACTCCTGGAGGGAGTCCAGGAATCTGCATTTTTTTAAAAGGCATCTCAATTGGTGTAAGGGTTAAAAAGTTTGGAAAACCCATTTGCGGGCCCTAGAGAGGTCCTGAAAGTTCAAACCTGAGAAGCCACATGATCTTGCAAGTGTTTAGAATGATCACCTGGGCTGCAGCCAGAAGCCAAGTTGTTAACACAGAAAGTACTTCAGAGACAACTGGAGTTGCTCAGGGAAGCTATGACGCAGTTTTGGAACTGAGGAGAGGTGAATGGATGTGAGACATATTTAGGAGGCAGAGCTGACCAGATTTAGCAGTTGACTGGATGTGGTAGCATCAACATGAGAAGAAATAAAGGAGGAAGGCATAAAGTTCAGGTATACAGTCTGAATTTGAGGTCTCTGTGGAACACTTAGGTGAACAGAAAACAAGACAACTGAAAATCCAAGTCTGAAGCTCAGAGAAAAGAAGTGGGTTGGAGATACAGCCCTGGTACTTATCAGCTTGTTATAGCAGCAGCAACAGCAGCCACTTAGTGAGTGTCTTTTATGTACCAGGCATCATTTGAAGTATTTCTTTTCTTGCCTAATTGCACTTAATCCTCACAATAGGTATTTCGCCTCTGGAGAAACTGAAAGTCAGAGAGGCAAAGTTCCTGGTTCGAGGTGAGAAAGTAGAGAGTAGTAAAGCTGGAATTCAAAACTGGATTTGATTTCAAAGCCCATGTTTTCCTTATCCGTTATTTTGCTTTATAATGTAAGCAATGAAAAAAAAATGCTGGGCGTAGGGGAAGCTGGGTTCTGTGGGTAAATATACCTGGGAAATGCTGCAAACCAAAACTTTCCCTGATAATGCAGAATGAGTGTTTGTGTGGCACAGGCTCCTAGAAGTGCTGCATGAAATACATCTTGCTGTTCTCAGGGTCACTATTATCCATATGGGGTATCCTGGTTCTTTTGACTAAAAAGTCTATGATAACCTCCCACTCCAGCTCTTCTGGCAGCACCTAGTCTGTTTGAGGTTCATGAAATTGCCACTGAAGAGATGGAGGTAATGATTTGCCTGATTTAGAACAAGTAGAGTTATAAATGACAAACAATTCCAGAAAATGAATTCTTTTCATTTTTTCTAAGGCAAAAGAGACACATGAGTAAATCTACTGTCACATATTCTCAAATAATTACAATAGCATTTTAATAATTATACAGCCTCTGTCAGGTCTTTAGAAATCATGTACTTATGAAAATTAACTAAATGGTAGCTTAATGATCAGTTACGTGGCAAACTACAAACAGTTGATTTTATTCTAATAATTTCTGCTCTCATCCCAGGATGAGGTTCCTAATTCTAACAATAAAAAGCATGTAGATGAATAAATGGGGGTGGGGCTTTGCTGACAGGACAATACAATCCTAAGTCAGTTCATCTTTATCATCTCCAACATTCAGATCATAATGCTTTTGAGGAAGGTTTGCATCCACGAGGGAAAATTGGAGGATGAGGGAATTGACCTTGCCTTCCATATTGTTTTGCTAATCATACCTATGGAGACTAAAAAAGTATAAACTTTTTATATTTCTCAGCTGAAAGTTAAGCTGTTTGAAGGATTTACAGAGGAGTAACCACGCTTGGCCCTTGATGCCAAAAAAGCAATGTTAGAATAGCAGCTGCTTTTCTTTATTCAAGAATAGCTCTTTTTCCTGGCATAGACAAATGCACCCTTCCTGGATGGGTCCTTTGCAACTTTCCAAGAGTAACCCAGACACACAGGAGTCCTGAATGAAATGAACAGATGAACAGATAAATGAATGAAGGTTGAAAGAATCAATTTAGTTAAGAACTCTTTCATCAAGTGCATAGAACACTACCCTCTCAAGCTATGTCACTGTGCTTAAATATACAACCAAGCTCCATCACATTAAAATAAAGCACTACACAAGTTTTTCTCTGACTGACATAAAACAGGATATGAGGAATGTTCACAGATGGAAGAAAATCAGAGTATTTGTTTAAAGTTTTTCCTGGTCTGCCACACAATACACACACTTCTACAGATGGGTCTTGTTTCTATAAGTCCCCTAAGAATATCAGAATATATACTATTTATATTTATTAGCTTGTTCTTATCACTATTTCTGCTGTTGTTTCTGTGGCACAATGAGGCAAGATCTGGCTGTTTAATATGATATTATATGTCACAGCACAAGAGAGAGCTACTTATAAACTTAACCTCCAATAAGGGAGTCCTGATGGAAACAGCAGAGCTTATAGAAACCAAAATAAACACACACAGGAGAAACAGAAAAATTTAGATTGTTTGCAAATGGAAGTTAGAAAATTCAGAAAAGCTGGGCTTGGTGGCTCAGCCTGTAATCCCGCGCCTTTGGGAGGCTGAGGTGAGTGGATTGCCTGAGCCCGCAGGTTCGAGACCCGCCTGGGCAACTTGGCGAGACCTCATCTCTACAATAAATAAAAAATTAGCCGGGTGTGGTAACGCGCGCCTGTAGTTCCAGCTACTTGGAAGGCTGAGGCGGAAGGATCGCCGGAGCCCAGCAGGTCGAGGCTGCGGTGGCCGGGAGCGGCCACTGCACTCCAGTCTGGGCGACAGATTGAGACTTCAACTCAAAAAAAAAATAAAATTCAGAAAAATTTAGATTG
>CAUYQG010090544.1:0-45773 GCA_963574415.1 Tarsius wallacei | reverse complement strand
TGTTCTGTAGGTATCGATTAAGTCCATTTGGTCAAGAGTCTCATTGATGTTCCAGATCTCATTGCTAATTTTTTGTCCCAATGATCTGTCTAGGGTTGTGAGTGGGGTATTAAAGTCCCCAGTTATGATGGTGTTAGAGCCGATATCTTTCTTTAGTTTTCCCAGAAGCCACTTTATGAAAGTTGGCGCTCCTATGTTGGGTTCATATATGTTTAGGATAGATATTTCTTGTTGATGGAGCGAACCTTTTATCATTATGTAGTGGCCCTCTGTATATTTTTAAATTTTTGATAGTTTAAATGGTATTTTGTCTGAAAGTAGGGTCGCGACTCCTCCTTTCTTTTGTGTTCCATTCGCCTGAAAATTTGTTTCCCATCCTCTTACTTTGAGTCTGTGCATGTCCTTTCTAGTGAGATGGGTCTCTTGAAGGCAGTATATTGTTGCCTAACATTTTTCTGAAAGAAGAAAAATGACTTGAAATAAATTTCCTTTTTTATCCTTCCTTCTGTAATCCAACTAATAACATCTTATGCCAGTCTAGGTATTTGTATCACCTTGACTGAGAAGTACTTTTCTTATCTTTCCAATTTTTGAAGCTTTAACTCCACCTCCTAGTTAGGCAGAAACCCCAAACTTGATTATAGTTTTAATTTTTTTCAGTGGCAATTTTTTTTTGTCTGTTAAGAATTTTTGCAAATCAACTTGCCAGCTTTTCAAGATAGAATATGTTCATTGAATAAACTGAGATATTCTGTGGAGCACAAGTTTCTGGACTCTGACAATAAGAGGACTGAATCTCCATGGTTAGAGTGACCCATACGGCTGGAGCACAAATACAAGGGCCGTTCCACTGTGTGTGACACAGGAAGCTTCATCTCAGCTCACCGTCTTCTTAGGACATCACTCACAAACAGACCCCAGGGAAGGGGAGTCCAGGCAGAAAGAGGATTGCTTTTTTTCATGTTTGGAAGGTAGCTTGTAAGCCCAATTGGGAAGAAGGCTGCCATTTATTTTAAAGTCCCCTTACTCAGCTGTTCCTTCGTTATCTTTTTAAAACTCCCTTTGTCTCCTGTCCACACCCTTTCTGCAGCACTTTATGTTCTAGACTTGCATGCAGTTTTAACTGAGTCCCCCTCTGAAGCTTAAAAAAAAAAATCTGGTCTTTCAGTGTGGTTATATGTCTAGGGAACCTATTGGATGCGGGGAGAATGTTCCCTGGAGGACTCTGTTACCTCTTGCCTGTGAACTGGCTTTTGGTCTAAACCTTTTCTGACTCTCCACTGAAAAATAGGTATCCTACGTTTCTGTTTGTTTACCTTGTTTGTTTTGTATTTTTTTTACTTTGTTTTTTTTTTTTTAATTTTAATTTTAATTTTTTTTAACCTCGGGTTCTGCTATGGCATACTGTGGATTCTGAGTTGCAACTGCTAAATGTGTTGCCTGACCCTGGAAAACTGAGACTTCGATTATCTTAATCAAATTATTCCCAGGGAATAATTGATGTAAGAAATCTGGGTTGTAGGGCCAGGTCCACTGGGGAGCTAACGGGGCCCAGAGGAATCCTGATGTTGTGTGGGATTGAGCAGGGAGGTTGATGAATTTCTCTAGCCATGTACTTACTTATTAATTTGTTTGTTCAACAGCCATTTAAATGATTATGAGATCAGAAGCGTTTTGCTGGGCACCAGGGATCCAAAGAGTATAGTAGAAAGAGCACAGATTTTAGAATCTGCCAGATGTTGGTTTGAATCACTGCTGAACTATGTGATTCTCAACTATTTACTTAACTTTTCTAAACCTATTTCCTCTTCAGCAAAATGGAAACAATGCATACCTTGCAGGTTGTTGCAAGGATTAGAACTAATACACACAAGACACTTTATAGGGTGCTATTGTTTATTTAGCATTTGAGTACCAGGTATAATAACTGGAATTTTATACATATTTTTTGCTCCTCACAGCAATGCTGAGGCAGGCACCAAGGCTACTACCAGTTTAGAAATGAGAAAACGAAGGTTTAGAAAATTAACAGATCCAAGATTTTTAGGTGCTAAGCAGCAGAACTCTGTTTAGAATCTGGGGCTGTCTGACCCTCAAACCCATGTTCTTAACCTTGTTTTCTAGATGCCTAGTCTAGTATCATGTGACATCCACTTTTCCAGGTAAGGTTAAGGAGTGGTCCTTCCAGGGGCTGTTCAGGCATCCATGACTCTGTGGTTTAACCTGTGCAGTGACCAAGTCATGTTGAGTTCCACTCTTGGGAATATGTACTTGAGATAAAGAGGGCTGAGACTACTATAAGAGGGAGGTAAGCCCAAAGGTCACAAGGTTTACTCGGGACTAGGATAGCCTGAATAGACGATGTATAAAGCTGAAGATGAGGGTAAAAGCCATGTGGAAGCCAAGGAAGAACAGGAAGGTTTCTCTTTCTCCCTCTCTCCCTCTTTCCCTCTCCCTCTCCCTCTTCCATGAATGACAAAAACCACATGGTCTTGGTTCCTGTCCACATTTAGTGTTTAGATCTAGCCAACATACTTTAGTTGAGTTAAGTCTCAGTGAATACTGATAACCTGATTTTTTGGGAAAACTCTAACCAGGCACATTAAATTGGCATTATATTTTTTCACATTATTTAACTATTTACAAACCTGTAATGATGATATACAGCCAAACAAAATTGCAATTGAAAGTGGCAGATATCCACAATGAGGCAACTTCAAAGTGCTATGAAGGCATAGAGGAGGGAATACATTTATGGTCTTTGCAGAACATGTGTCCTCTCATATCTTGTGTTGACTGTCTTCAGATAGGACTTGCCACTTAGGTGAGCTGTAGGCTTAGACTGATAATCCATGCCCTTATATAGCTACTACACAAAAATCTTTACTTCCTTTTCGCTGTGTGTCTTCAAGTTCTATAAAAATTGTGTTGAATCCATATTAAATAAATGCTTGCCGTATGATGATAGTCCTAAATGTCATTTCTTGGACGACTTTTTAAAATTTAGTTAATGGTTATTGATTTAAGACCAAGAAGAAGGTATTAAATTCTCTTGTTCTAATGGAATTATCTTAAAAGGAACCTTCCCTTATAGTATGAAGTCAGCTATGGAGAAACTTGAAATTCTTTTCTGGTTATCCCATAGTTCCTAATCAAGTGAAAACACTGGTATCATTTTCCCTGCAAAATCTAATGCTTTTTCTGACTGAATTTAGAAATGCCAAATGAGCCTGATAGTTTTCAGCAAATTGTATTTATTTTGAGTAAATTCAAGGCAAGTAGTGTACAACTTTCTGGCAGCACAATTTGAGTACTTACATTTTTTCTCATATTCCAAAAAATGAGAATGTGTATAATACACTTACAAAGCATGGCATAAAGTAGAACTGTTCACTGTCTCGCTTTTCCTACCTAGGACACTCTATAGAATGCATCTTGCTTAAAAGGTAATAAAAAAGAATAATCAATGGAATCAGTGCAGTGCAAATTTACAGGAAATCAAAATTACAGATAAGTGGTTAGTTATGCAGTAGTACTCACCTGGTCATACTGGGTTTTCATGGCTAGGTTGAGGTCAATGACTTTCCTTATAAAACTCAGCAAGGTAACATTAGTTATCTTCCAGTGCTTCTCTGCCTTTCTTGAAAAATGACTCTGCAACTATATCTTTATCCAGTGGCGTTTAAAGCTAGAAAAGTATCTAAGAGAAATGGAAACGTGCCCCAAGCACAGCCCTGCCACTAAGTAGCTGCAGGAGCTTGGATTGGTCACTGTAGGTTTTTTGAGCTTCATTTCTAAGCCACATTGCAGAGTGGACTAGAGCAGGGCATGGCAAATGTCTGGCATACTCGTCTTTTCACCCTCCCCAGTGTGGCCAAAGGATTATGGTGCTGGGAGGGCAACTTGCCAGAAATCACCACCAAATCTCACCTTTCATCTTTGATGTCAAATTTGTGTGCTTTCTGCACCATAAGACATTGAAGGTTTTTTGTTTTTGTTTTTCCATCTCTATTATAAATAGGAGATCCAAGGAAAACTACCTTGGAACAGGTCCTTATGTTAATTTTCCCATAAGAAAGTCGCAAACTGAATTTGTGAAGAATGCTTTTTCCCTAAAACGCTGTTTAACTATCAGAGTCATCTCCTTAATTTTCTTTTGTGTTTTCATTAGCCCTCTTTACCCTCAAACATCTTTAACAGCAGCGCAATTATATTTTTTTCTTGTGCAGCATTTGAGTCTTGTTATTTACATTTTATTCAAATAGAGAGCCTACCTGTGGCTAGAAAGGACCCCCCTCCCCACCAAAAAAGCCTCCAACTGGGATTTTTTAAAGAAATGTATTTAAGAAATTAGAGTTCAAAAGTTCCCCTGTTCATTAAAAAAAAAAAATCAAAACCAAAGCTATAATTCTTAACGAGTATGCTTACAATAAAAGTGAATTATTGCCCCCTTGTGGTAGAATTATGCATTCTTTTTTCACACAAATTAAAGTAGCAATTATTTTCGTTTCCACTACCCCGAAAGTCTTTGTCCTTTACAATTAACCTAAAGTATTTGTGAAAATAATTTTAGATAGTTTTAATATCACCTACTTTTTGTTTCTGCTCACCTATCTTAAAAACACCATAGAATCCTGTCTTTGAATTGTGTTTGTTTGAGTACCAGAGATTTAAGAGCTTAACTTAAATCAACAAGAAGTGACCAACACTATATGAAACAACCCCAAATCTCATTCAACTCACTTTGCTCTAGTCTTTATTGCTTCAAGTGAGTTGGTAGAGGTTTGGGAAAAGCTTATTGCCCCTTTAAAAATTATGTTGTATACTTGAAGAACAATGCTTTTCTTCAGAGCTATAAAATGAGGGCCATGAAATGCCATGTGCAGGAAACCTTAGTGGTAATGTTACTCATTCCTAAACGTCCAGGTGATATTCAGGATTAGCTTTTAGTCTGTTTTCATCATTTTGAACAAGAAACAAGATTTTAAAACAAAACAGGATTTCCTGTCAACAAAATGGGTAACAGATCTTATGCCTAATAAATGTCTTACGTAAGAAGAATTGAGAAGTCTTCATACCATTCCTTTTAGGATAAAAACATGGCATACTTTTACAGACAGAAGAATAGTAACATGTAGTCATCAGCATCCCGTTTTAATTGGCTTATTGAATTAGGTTTTACAAATTAGTGTAAATCTGTGCAGGCAGTAGGTATTCCAAATTCTGATATCCTGAATTATTGTCATGTTTGTATATTTAGAGAATTTGATTTTGTCAGTTGTTTTTTATTTTTGGAAGGTTGATGCTCTCTACAAAAGCCTTGTAAGAAGAACAACTATTAGTAAGTTATCCCCAGAGTATGTGAAGATTTTTAGAGCACATGCTTTTTCATGAAGATGAAATGACTAAGTGACTCTTTGGAAAATTTTCCAAGTTAATTACCTAAAATTCAAGATGCCCAGTAAATTCTCCTTAGTTAGGTAGCTGCTTATGATTTTTCAAAATTTTAACATTTATTGGTTTATCTCCAGGCAGACCAATTTTATTATTATTTTTTTCCTCAGAGAAAACATGATCAGTGAAAACTACTTACTGCAGAATTAGAAGTTGCTGGTTCTCTCAGAAGACAGCTATCTATCTGTGAAATATTTTTAGGGATAAGAAGAGGTGTATTTCTAGTAAACCAGATGGATGTTACTAAAAACGCCTCTTAGGGAACCTTGTGCTGTAAGGAACCACAGTTGATTCATTTTTTTTTTACCCTCTCCAACTTACCCAAACTTATGTCTCCCCAGTTGATGTAAGTTAATGACTCAATACTTGAAAATTGCAGAGTAGATTTTAAATGTTCTCACAAAAAATAAGCATATGAGGTGATGGATGTGTGAATTAGCTTGATCAATCATTTCACATGACATACATACATCAAAACATCACATTGTACACCATAACTATATGCTATTTTTACTTGTTAATTAAAATAAATGTGTTATTCTGGCCTGTCGTGGACAATGGGAAGATTTTTATCTTAGGCTACATAGAACACACTGTGGTAGATCCCAGTCCTGCTCAACATATCTGTCTACTTGGACTCCTTCCTAGATGAAAAAAAGCTTCATGAACTCCATCCATTCTTAATGTCCAAAGTGTTTAGGTCAGTAGTTCTTGAGCTTTCGTATCTCAGATCCAATTACAACCAATCACTCCACAAAAGAATCTGCTTACCACCACAGTAGGAATGTGTTTGTATTCCGGGTCTTTTCTTATATTCGTTTATGATAAGTTTTAGTGACATGCAGTTGTAGTGTTCTTGGAAATAAATTTAACTACTGTGACCTTAAGATATAAAATACTTCAATTCGTAGTTAAAAACATACTTTATTACTTCAGTAATCATAAAAAGAAGAGGTTATAAAAATTGTAGTGGTACTTTACAGTTTCTTTTCAGATTTATAGCAAAGATCTCTCTATGCATGAATCTTTGTCCAAGCTTAGATTATAGATTCCTATACCTGAGTCAAAAGTTATGAATATTTTTAATGCTTTTGTATATTTTGCCAGATAGCTTTTCAGAAAGGCTGTATCAGTTTTACATTCTCTGATGCCTGTCTCACCACATTCTTACCGGCTTTAGGTATTTTTACTTTCAAAGATCTTTGCAGTGGCATTTCATTTTATTTGGAAGTTTTGATTGTGAGATTTTTGATTGTTTAAATATATTTATTAGTTATTTTGATTTCCTTTATGGATTGTGTTTAGGTCTTGTCTATTTTTATATGAGCTTTTAAAATATTGTAGGAGCCAATTGGCATTTTTCCAGAGAATCGTTACTCACTCTTAAATAAAATAAATCTCTGTTGCTACTCACTTTTGGGCAAACTCAAGTTGCTCATACGAAAAAAAATGTCCCAACTACTATTCATTGTCTACAACTCAGTCCTTGTGACTTTAGATGTGGAAGCAACATTATGTTCTGCTTCCAAAGTATTCTCTGAAGTATGACTATATTTGCCAAGTCAGTGGCTACACAGGTCTCTTGTCCCTAAGTTTTAGTAGCTTTCAAAAATGACATCTCTTTGAAATGCTCCTCAAGACTCCATGGTGAATTTAATAATGCAGTGCAGCCTAGGTTTCAAGTCAGGACATCACAAACTTATCAATATTTAGTGAAAATCCGTCCTGGTTTTGTCATAGTTGTGGCTACAAGTACAATAATTATGGTAAATTATATTTATCATAATTGTGGCTTACTTTCCCCAATTTATGTGTGTATATTTGCATACATATATAAAGAGAATAAAAGCTTTATCTTTTTATAGCCAGAACTACTGAAATTTTTCATCAGTTTTTCTCCTCTGTATTTACCCTTAGAAAGTCTTTCTCAAAACCCTTAGTTATCATTATGGAAACTCTGGACAGCCTCTGTGCTTTCCTGTTGGATATATAAGAACCATTGTTTCAGTGATACAGACACTTACCTGAACCTACTGAAGGGAAAAAACATTTGAAGATCTTCCTTGAATGTGAAAGCTTAAGAAAGAATGAAGTTAGTGTTTGACTGGCAATAGAGTTGATATTTTCACAGCTTCATGTAATTTGTGAGTCTGTCTGATATCTGGGTTCAAAATAATCTACCCTATTTCTGATTCTAATAGCAGCAATCCACAGCTGGATTGAAGGAGTATTTCCATAAGGAATTGTTCATCTTTCTCTGTGGAAGAGTTGATAGGTTATGCTCTTGGACCATTTCCACATGTGCGAAAGTCAATGTAATTACATTGGTTAGAGTGTGGCTTTGATAGTAACTTTCTAACTCTGTTCATTTTCAGGATAATTTTGTCTCATCAGTGATATTTTACACATCTTCCTTTCATCCTAAGACCACGACTTTTTCACATGGTGTCTCATAACTTTCTAGTGGAAGATGACTGTAGCATTTTCATTCTGTATATGCCTTAGCAGATGTCTTGTTTATAAGACCGTGCCTAGCTACCAGGTTTCCTTCTTCCCAGAGATAGCCTTTCTCTAAGCTACATTGCCTTCATTAAAAATGGTAATATCTGGACCAGTCTTCTTGCCTGCACATAATAGTGCTGTAAAAGATCTGCTCTGTAGACCCGATTCTGTCTAACACCAAATAATTCACTATTCCGAATAAAGATATGCACAATTTGCTCTTAGAGTTAGATATGCTAGAGTTTGACAGTCTCTTCATAAAGCTCAAACTTTTTATTTCTGATCTTGGATGGTATTTATTCACAGTCTTTTCTTATGAACTAAAAAATAAGAAAGTTAAAGTCATAGCAACTTGGATGGAATTGAAGACCATTATACTAAGTGAAGTAACGCAAGAATAGAAAACCAAACGTCATATGTTCTCACTTCTAAATGGGAGCTAAGCTTGGGTCTGCAAAGGCATATAGAATGTTACAATGAACTTTGGAGACTCAGAAAGGAGAGAGGGTGAAGGATGAAAAATCACCTATTAGTTGAAATGTGTACTAGTGGGGATGATGGGTACACATAAAGTCCAGACTTTTTCACCACTCTACGGTGTCTCCACATAACCAAAACCATTCATACCCCTAAAGCTGTTGAAATAAAACTTTTAAAAAAGCATTCTGCTCCATGTGGAAGTGATGAATGGGGGAGGGAAGGAGGGAGTGGGAGAGAGAGAGAGAGAGAGAGAGAGAGAGAGAGAGAGAGAGTTAAATTCATGAATTGAATTTCTCTTTGGGTGACTGATACCATACTTTAAATACTTCCTGTAACAGCATGAATGCACTCGAGAACGTACAACAATCTAGAAGTCATTATTCAAGTCTAATCTTATATTCATAGATGTGAAGAAATTAAGTGAAAACAGAAATTAATACTCTTCTATGTCTAAAAAAATCTTATTTCAACTATATAGATAAGAACAGGGATTTTTTTTTTGTTAGTTTTGATCTTTCTGATTAAATTTATTTTCTCATGTTTGAAAATCTTAGAACAGAGAAAAAGAATAAAATATATAGCAAAACCCTTTTTATACCTTATGCTACATTTTATTATTCTTTTATTACTTTGAGCTGGATTTAAAGTCAGAACAACATACTACAGACCACAACATATTTTCAGTTAATTTAGGCCTGTCTGTGGTCAAATCTTGGCTAACCATCTTAATTCCTTGGTGTTTGCAATATATCCTATGTAAGAAGTGGGACTGGCCAAAAACAAAACCAACCAACCAAACAATAGCAAAGAGGTGCCATTCGAAGGAGACATCTGAGGAAGATCTTTAGAGTTTAATTAGAACCCTCAAAGCTTTGCTAGTTGGAACTGCTACCACATAATGTAGTGCCAAAGGAAAAATTGTACAGTTTGAAAAATTATTTTATATACATAAGTTTTCAGAAGCATTGCTGAGTTTTTGGTGGATGCCAACTCTTTTATGCAAGTATTGAGTAACTTCCTGATTACACAATATCATATCAGCCAGCAAACCCAAAAACCATTTAATATTGACAATTACATCAGAATAATATATTGGGTAAATGACATGAAATTGGCCATCTTCAAACAAGCATTTCCAGTTATTTTTCATGGATTTGTTGTTAGGGAAAGTAATATATGTTTAACTTCCAACTATCATGCATGCAAAGAACTGAAATTGTGAAGGTGAAAGGCTTCCTTTAAATAATACATTCAGTATATTTTTATTCTAGCAGAACACATTTTTAAAACTAGTAATGTTAGCTTTATTTTTCCATTCACTTAATTTCAATTTGCTTTTAAAAGAAACTCCAGGCTTTATATCAATTAAGCATAAAGAAAATGAGTTTTTAAAATGTGATCAGCAATGATTTTTAAGCTAAGGATTTTTGTTGCTTAAAGAAAATATAGAACTAAGAAAAAATTCTTTATAATCTTATAATTAAAGCTTTTAAAATATGCTATTTTGTGTTAAGTATTTCATTTCTCTGCTTTCATTAGGTGTGTCTCATCGTTAGAGATAATGTTCCTAAATAGTTGTAACTTTACAGCTGCTTTGATTAACGATGGCTCGAACTAAAGTTTCATTGGGTAGGATTAACTATGTTTAAAGATGGCAAAATGCCATTGTAACATTAATGCCAGAATTTAATGAGAACCAGAAGTTAACTTCAAGGACCTTTATAATTTAATATGGGGGGAGATCATGTTCTCATTGTTTTAACATAGTGTCCTATTAAAAACTATTCTTTTTAATCTTTTTTTACTTGTGATAAAAGTTTTGCTCAGCTC
The DNA here is from genome assembly GCA_963574415.1 of Tarsius wallacei. Classification (NCBI taxonomy): domain Eukaryota; kingdom Metazoa; phylum Chordata; class Mammalia; order Primates; family Tarsiidae; genus Tarsius; species Tarsius wallacei. Next base: position 35,507 of record CAUYQG010090544.1, on the reverse strand, counting down.
ACATTTATTATCAACTAAGTGCCAATCACTGTGCTAGGGTCTCGAAGAGTGAGCCTGTTTTCCATCCTCAAACAAAACAGACTCTTTCTGATCTTAAAGAACATAAATGAGAAATACCTCCCTTATTTAGAAATCTCATGGCTTCCCTTAGTCTCTGGTCTGTTGGGTTTTTTTTTTTTTTTTTTTAATTTTTTTTAGCATTAGCCAACTTCTCCATTGTCTGGATTGAAAAGGCAACCAGCCACATCTCTGTAATGAAAAGGTCTGGGACATTGATTTTCTTTCACGGCTGTGGGAAGAATGGAGAGCATGAACAAATGTCCTATCTGTAGTAGTGATTACTGTCTAATAACTATACCTTACAGGAAGAGAAAGTTTAAGGTTTGTGAGACTACAAGAAAAAATAGGAAGTAGGGCAGGTAGGAGAGAAAGAACAGCCAACAAAATTCTTTCTTGTTCATTAAGGAAAAATCTTCCTGTATTAAAGATGCATAGGGTGACTTACTTTCTATAAAATAAGACGTTCTTTAAATCTTTTTCTGCTCTAAAAATACCATAATTCCTATGTGTTTAGATCCCCAAAAGGGCAATAGACCAAAAACAAATGGCTTATGTTCCTTATGTTTAAAAAATATTATGTATACATACTTGCAAGGAAATGTTGAGACCTTATAAAGTAAGACTATAAAATCATAACTGCAAGATGGAAGAAGTAAAATACAGCAGAGGCAAATAAAAGACTGTATCCAAAACTCCTGATGGAGGAAAACCTCAACGGTTTAGCTTGTGGTCTGGGCTTCCTAGTGGCTGAGGCAAAGAGGAGAAATAGGATAACTTGGGGTGATTTTCTGGTAGTAAGACACTTACCACCAGTTCATCAGAACAAACAAGCATTCTTCTTGCTCCCCATTAGTAGTAAGAACAGCTTGTCCAGGGGATTTGGATAAGAAGCCTATATAAAGCATGTAATGAATGATGTCCTCATGAATTTTTATAGAAAATAAAAAGTATTGCACATATGTCATTTTATATATTGGCATTTGGAGAACACGGAGGGAATAATGTTAAAAGCAAGGCTTCCTCCCCCCCAAGGGGCAGTGAGAGGGGAGTTTGAAACTTCTGGTATATTTACTGTAGATAGATGCTTATTTTCTTTTGACCCACTGACATGTGGAGCAGTAGAAAGATGTAAAGATGTCTAGTAAAGGGTAGCATTGTTAAAAGTAGGAGGGGATAAATGGAATTTTTGTGGCAGGATGATATTTGAAAGACTGATCAGACCGCTGGGAGGTTTTTAAATATGCCAGTTCCCTGTAACAGGAAGATCAGTCTCTGTTTTAGACAGCATATCCAATTTAGTAAATTATTATTATTCCGTCAAAATTAATGTGAACAATTTTCTCTTTGAGGCTGCTTTTTCCATAGGTGATGTTTTCCAGATGGGCTTTGTGCAAAACTCTCTATGTTTTTGCGTTTTCTTTCCTAGAGAAAGAGCCTTTTCTGACATGTCTTCATTTCTCTCTCTCTTTCCCCCCTTGTAGGGAAGAGAACACCAAAGGCAAAGGAGAAGAAGAACAAGAAAAAGAAGAGGAAGCTTATAGAACGAGCCCAAGAACAACATAGTGTTTTCCTAGCTACAGACAGAGCTAACCAATAAAATAAAAGACACACCGGGTAGATTTTTGGGGGTTTTTGTTTTTTGCAAAAGTGCACAAAGCTGCTCTCCACTCCACACTGGTATGCAGGATTTGAGCTGCTCTGACCAGTTCTGCTCCCAGTAACCTGGTGAAAGGAAGAGCCACAAGTGTGTCCTCTGTTATTTATGCTTTGATTCGAATCTGGAGACTGTGAAGGCAGGAGTCAGTGCATGACCTGTGACTTGGCTAGGTGTGTTCTAGGAGAACCTGTCCCTGGTGCCATGGACACAGAAGAGGTGTGAGGCTGCAAACCACCCCTGCAGAACAAACTTGTGCCTATTTATGTGAAAGAAGATGCTCTCAGGCAAAGCGCAACTCACTTATGACCTTTATTTCTCACATTGTGCATTTTCAAGGATAAATGTATGTGGCTCTCTGCTTCAGGTTACCACATGGTGTTCTCAGCATCTGTTGCCTTCACACCATAGTCTGATGAAACTGCTTTTAGCTGGGAATATGCTCCGGAAACTCCTGCTCAGTTTCACGGCAGCCCTGATATGTACATATTCTGCTGGGGCTACATATAAAGCTCTTATTTACTGTATATTTATGCTTTCTTGTGCGTAACATGTCATACCTGATGAATATGATGTCACTTTGTTTCTAGTGGTTCCTAACCATTGTCCCGTAAATGATTGCTCTAGTTTTGCGAATTGACAAATGTTTTGTTGCTTCTTGAAACCATTTTTTGTGTGTGGGCTTATTTCTCATTGTAAGGATAGGACTAACTAGTTTTTGTATATAGAATTGAATGACCAGTGTCAAAGAGTTTGGATATCACCAGACCTTCCCACTCCATGTGTCCCCTCAACACAGATAATTCAGCATGTGGCATCTGGCTCTCAGAAGCCAATACTCTCTTTGAGTCTAAGATGTGATGACTTTATGAAACACAACTGAAAACATGGGAAATTACTTCTAGTTGCTTGTAGTATTTATCATGCCATGTCACAGACCAGCTACAGAATTTTTCAAACTTTTGTTTCTGATTTCAACTTTTTTTTTTTTTTTTACTATAAAGCAATCCCTGACTTTTAATGACAGGCTATCTGTCAATATTCTTGGGTCACTGAAGAAGTTACCATCATGAGCCTATGTATAGAATTTGAAGATAAAACGAGATGAATTTATACAACTGCTGGCCAGATCTTAACAGATCTCCATTCAGCCAGAATCTGTTTCCTACCCAAAAGAACACTAAGGAAACTTCCCAGGTGGCTTTCAGAGCAGTTGTTTCTGGGGGAAATAGTTTTTAGAGGATTTGGATTGGCTTTTTCTGAAAACATTATTATCTTCCTGGCTGATCCAGGAGAAAATTAGAACAAAAAAAGGAATGGTTGCATATCTCTGAAGAAACAACCAAAGCAAGGTAAAGTCTTTTTCTCACCTTGCATTGGCAAAACTACCTCTTCGGCATTTTTGTTTAACTTTTGAGTCAAAAACATCTTACCAATGAGGATAAGTGTCATATACATCATTATGAAGATATTATTGCTGTGAGATAATAAGCCATATATGAATGTCGGTATACAACTTTAGGGTTTGCATTTTATCCTAAAGTGTTTCCTCCTTTCACGTCTATTTACACTATATTCCCATTTACTAAGAGGGGAGGGGTCTCCTTTATATAGTCTCATTGTTAATAAGTCAATTCCTGTTCTGTTGCTGGGATGTACTTTTTGTGCATTAAAAACTTCAAATTTATTTTTTGTAGAGATTTATTACTTGATTTATACTTTGCAGATATACTTAGGAAAAGATGCAGTACTTTAACAACTCTACCCTAAATAATAGTTCTTAAAAACATTTTTTTAAAAACCTGTGTTAGTAACTATGTCTAGGGTACTAATTTATAAGTTAAGCTGTAGTGTAGTGGTTAAGAGTGGGGATTTTAGAAACAGACTGCCTGAGTTTCGATCTAGATTTAGGGTGGCCTGGGGCAAATTAATCTCCCCAAATCTCAGTTTTCTTATCTGTGAAATGGGGATTACAATATATCTGCCTCTAAGGCTATGTTTTAAGGACCAAATGAAATATGTGTAAGATTGCATTTTAAAAATTAAATTAGAAAAATATATGAGGTATGATCGGTGCAGCATTGTATATAATAAGTACTACACAAGCCATTGTCTATTATGATGGCTTTCATTGGGTATTTAGATTCTTTAAAAATTATTTATTGGGCACAGTTGCTCATACCTGTAATCTCAGCACATTGGTAGGCTGAGGTAAGAGCATCACTTGAGGCCAGGAATTCAAGACCACCTAAGCAAAACAGCAAGATTCTGTCTCTACAAAAACTTTTTTAAAAATGATGTCTCCTTAACAAAATAGAATATATTTATGATAGTACCAGTACCCTTCAGTCTATTGCTTTATGCCTGGACATTATTTGATACTTTTTTAATTATGGGAAGAGAATTAATTTATATCTGCTTGCTTTCTGAGTCTCCGTATTATAAGCAATAGATATACAGATGCACACATATGCAAACTGACTTCATTACTGTATCAGTCGAGGTTCAGGCAAGGAAATAAACCAGTTGAAGTATTTCAAATAGGGAATTTAATGCTGGGGATTGGTTACACAATTGACAAAAGAGACAAGAAGCCAAAATGGGTTGGCAAGACAACCCAGAGATTAGCAACAGCAGGAAGCACTATTATCCCTAACACAAGAGAGAGAAAAGGAAAAGGCATTTCCAGAATCCAGTAGTGAAGGCCACCTAGCTAGAGTTAGAACTACAGCTGAGACTAAAGCTATAACTACAGAGGAAGTTGGAAACAAGGACAGAAAGCTAGTCTGGTAAGATCTGACATCTTGGGGATGATCTGGTCGCTGTGAGAAAAGTTGCCTGAGGCAAATCGATAGAAGAAGCAATACCCCAACCTCCCCTACCTTCCAACCTCCCTCTTCCACTATTGCCTGCCTTTGTCCAATCCTGTTCAAAAGACAGTGGGCCAGGGAGTCTGGGTAATGTAGTTCTCTGTGTTGCGGAGGAGTGGGCGGGAAGGGCAGAGGGTAGATCTACGAACAAACAGGCAAATGGTCAGCATAATCACCAATACCTCCCTCAAATTGCTCCCCTTCCTGCTTGGCTAAACGAAGACTCCCATATTTATCTTTTACTTTCATTGTTCCCTACATCTAATCGGTTAATAAATTATAATGAGCTACCTTGGAACTGTCTCTTGAATTTCTCTCCAGCTCTTCGCTTTCTTTGTCTTAGGCTGATCCTCTTTCTCTTCTGGACTGTTCCGTTATTCCGAAGTATTCTTGCACCCAGCTTCATACACTTTATTCCTTTATATTTCTGCCACTTATTTTTCTATTTACATACTTTTTGGTATTCTCTTGTTTATTCCCTAACCCTGACAGAATAAAATCTTAAATTTTTTCACATAGAATACAGTGCCCTTTTAATGTCCTTTTCACCCGTGTATCCTATGGGAATAAACAGAAGAATGAGTGGATTGAGATGATTGTTGTTATAAAATCTTTAAGGTTCCTTGGTAAACTTGAACATGCTCACTATATTAGGTGATACCTCTTGAATCATGAAAAAAGAAATTTAAGGGCAAACATGGTGTTGAAAGTAGATGGTCAACATATTAAATCTGATTCAGTGGTTGAACAGTCTAAAACGTGAACAACGATTTAGACAGATTTCCGTATTCATCTATGATAAATTATTGAAGCAAACTGCCATGTGACATCCCCAACTCTAGCAGACATTGTTAATCATACTCTTTTGACCTCCAAGAAACACATGTAGACTCATTCCCAACAAAGGTGTTCTGAGAAAAAATCACCAATAGATTAGAGTTGACAGGAGTCACATTTTGTTTCCCAGGTTCAAGTAAATGCCCCAGAGAGTGACAGTTGTCTTCATCAAGAAACACTCTGGAGCATTCCATGCAGTATTGTTTGAACCTTTCCACTAAAGTACCCTTAAAGGCAGGGAAAAGCTAATTTATAGCTCAAATTATAACCTGAGGCCTCCTCATTTTAATCCCAATTTTAACTTAAAAATTCATGGAAATTTTGTATTCTATTCAATAAAATGGCTATTTTTAAATGCAAAGTTATTCCCCTCATCTCCAGTATCCCCCAGAAATCACACCTCAAGATGGTCCATGTTTGTTTGGTCCTGGGTTTTACATACTCCTTGGCACATAATCACTTATCCCTGGATAAATGCACATCCCCGTTTAAGATGCAGAATAGTTTCTTTGAGAGTTTTCTTGAATGGCTTTGCCAACTAAATCCTTGGGTCTTATGACCTCAGTGTCTGTGGGGGCATGCCCTCCTGATACATAGCAGCTTAAATTTGATTCTCTTCTACTAACTCCCTTCTTGCTGGTTTAGTTATGACTCAGCCACAAACCTTCTTCCCTGTGTCTGTTTTTTGAGAAGAAGTGTCAGCAAACTTTTTCTGTAAAGGGCTAGGAGTAAATATTTTAGATTTTGTGGTCTAACTAGTCTCAGTCACAGTTACTTAAATTTGCTGTCCCACAAAAGCAGCTCTATGCAGCATGTAAATAAATGGGCATGGCTACATTGCAAAGACTTGATAAACACTTAAATGTGAACTTCATAGTTGTCGTATGTCATGATGTATTATTCTTTTGTTTTTCTACAACTATTTAAAAAATGTTCAATTGTTAGCTTAACCATACAAAAATAGATGGCAGTCTGAATTTGGCCCACAGATGGTTTTGCTGACCTGTGACATAGAAGATAACTTGTTGATTAATGCACTTTCCTTGCAAATGGTGAAAGGTTGCCTCTGACCCTTCTGAGCTACACATACTCTGCTTCTGGTAGGGGGCCAGCAACTATGTTGAATGCAGACGCCATTTAACCACCTTGTGTGTGGGGATAAATCCCAACTTTATATTGCCACTCTTGAAATTTCACTCCAATTCTAGTTTTATCTCTTACTGGCTCTAGGATATTAGATTTATTTTGGGCCGAAACCTAAAGGGAAATATTAGGTTGATGTATAAGTTTGTAGCATTTGTTTTGGGCATGGCAACACTGTGGGGTTGGGAATTTGTTCATTGTCTGTCATTTGGAGTGACAATGCTGTGCTGTGAATACATCTTGCATATTGCAGATTTGAAGAAATTTAGTGCTATTTGTAGGCTAAAGAAGATGAAGTGTCAAGTGGAAAAAAATGAACACTTCTGACATATTCTTTTGTTTGAGTTTAACAGAGGAGTAAAGGCGGTGGAAATAGCTGGAAACATTTGTGCCATGTATGGTGAGAATGCCATCGGGGAAAGCATAGCAAGAAAATGATTTTGTCATTTCAAAGAGGGCCGCTTTGACCTAAGTGATTCTCCAGGTTCAGGAAGACCATCGGACTTTGATGAAGACTGTTTAAATGCTTTAACCCACGATGATCTGTGTAAATCAACCTGAGAGTTGGCAAATGTGATGAACTGTGACTCAACCATCATGCGGTATTTGCATTCCATGGGAAAGCGGAAAAACGCTATGAGCTTATGCATCATCCCAATATTACAGATTCAAAAATTAAAAAAAACTTTTTTTCTATATAAGTTATCTTTTCTAACTTCTTTGTTGATATAAACATCACCACTACCTTCTAGCATACCCTTGCCCCTACATTCTAATAAGAAAATCATATAGTTTATCTTCTCTCTCTTCAATATCAAGACCGCCTCAACATTTCTGTGGTATGTGTCAGTGGTGCATTCTTCTTTTGCTCTTGTAGCCCCAGCCTATATGAATTAATGCTATGGACTCATCTTACTTACAGCCAAAAAAATGATTTTTACAAATAATTCCTTGAATACTCTTATTGTCTATACTGTGCTTCTGGGATCCACGATTCCTCACTTGTATCCCTTATTATCCTATTACTTTTTCCTTGTTAGAGTCTCGCCCCCTTTTTCTGTTTTGGCCTATGAAATCTGAGCATGCACTGAATGCCTTTTATGAGTGAAACCTTGTAGACAGTGATAGGAGTGCCACAGTTCTCTGGCTGTTCATTTTGTCTGTGAGGCAATTCTTAGGCCAATGTTTTGTATCATCTTGAGCCTCTCTGTTCTATGGAGACAGTAGAATATGAGATTTGATAATGTCAGGAACATCAAGGAAGGCACCTCTGGGTCTAGAAAGGTGTTTTTGGCATAAAGCCCACATGATGAATATATTAAAATCTGGGAAAGAACAGCCCAGACTGTGGAAACAACCAATGTGAAAGTCCTGAGGTACAAACAGGGTCAGCAGGATGAAAGTACCGAAAAAAGGGAAGAGATGCTCACATGTATTCAGGAGGAGCATGGGACCAACATGAGTTCAGGGGTGATCAAGAACAAGGTCATGAAGGGTCATGAAATTAATAGTGAAAGCTTGTGGTATAGTCTAAGTGCTTGGAAAATTATGGGGGATTTTAAGCAGGGGGGTGATGTCCTCTGATTTCCTGTGCCACATTCACTTGAACTGTTGTGTGATTCTTAGAGTGAAAGGAGAGGGACAAGTTGAGAGGCTATTGCAGTAATCAGCTGAGAATTTATGTGATCTGGGCTGGTGGAGAGTGGCAAAGAAAGAGAAGTGGTTGGATTCAGGATAATACAGTTGGGAAGAAGAGTCCACAAGACCCGATGATGCGCTGGATGTGGGGCAAAGGAAGAAAAGGAACCAGATAAATCTCCTAGGTTTCACTTCTTAAGCAACAATATATATAAGGGACACAGGGAAGACTGGAGGAAAAAATAAACCCATTTTACACATGCTAAACTTGAGATGCCTGTTAAATATCTATGTGACGAGAACAAGAAGGCAGCTGAATATATAAATCTGGAGTTTGGGGAAAAGGTCAGGGCTAGAGATATAACTGGGATATGTCAGTGTATTGATGGCACTTAGAACCATAGAACCTTATGGGATGGCCCAGAGAGAGAATGTTCAAGAGGAAGAGAAGAGACATAGGGATGCTCAAACCTTAAACATCAACCATAGAATGAGGCACTGTAAAGAAACTGTGCAAAAGGGTTCAAGGAGAAAAACTAGGAGCTGAAAGTCGCTAAGAGTAACCAAGAGCTGGATTCAGGGCTTACATAGTTCCCTTCCTTGTTTTGGAATGAAAATATTAGAAGAAGTGAAAGACAATTAGGAAAAAATTTGTAATGATTGAGGGTTTGGGTCTTCTCAAATTCATTTCCTCATTGTACGTTCCAAGAGTGAAACTTACCAAAAGTTTATAATCTCCTTGAAAATGATTTCAATGTAGAAAATAATCATAAGTTAATGTTCAAAAACTTTAGAAACTTTAGAAACTCTTTGTATAAATGTGTTAATGATACTTAATTTCAGGTTACCATATCACCTACCAATTTCATCTACATTTATGATGAAATAATTATCTCAATGACCCTACACAATTTTAAAGTTTCTTTCAAAGTTAATAAAATATATCAAGTGAACAACAAAACAAGCCTTCTGTGAATTATAGGCCCCTTGGGTTTGTAATTTTCAACAACAAGGATTTTTTAAACTTGTAATTATTGAGGTACTTTGGTAGCAGCTCTCTTATGTGAGAGCATGCATGTTTGAACAGTTAGCTATTGTACATACATACAACCATGGTATTTGACTGGAAAGCAAGATAGTGGGAAAGTACTTTTTTCAGTGTTTGCTGTGTAAAATAGGAAAACTAAAGCTTTACATACTGCATTTTATTTTTAAATTAAATGTGTTCCTGAGTTTTCCCCCCATCTCACATGTTTCACTGGAGTCTACTCTCTTGAGGGGAGATACAAAAAATCCTGGAATTTATTTATTAAAAAATGTGTATTTATTCCTACATGTTTAAACTTCAGTTACCTTCAAAGTACTCTCTGTTTGATGCAAGACACCTATCCAGCTGCTTTTTCCACTGCTCAACACATTTTTAAAATTCTTTAATTTTGGTGCCTTTTAGTGCTTCTGCTGGTTTTGTTTGCTTGTTTGTTTCACCTCTTCCACATTGACAAAATGTTTCCCTTTGAGAAGATTTTTGTCATTCGAAAAGCAATAACAAAAAAGAAGTCGCTTGGGGTAAGATTGGGTGAATAGAGAGGATGGGGCATTTTTGGTTAAAAACTGCTGAACACTCAGTGTGTTGTGGGCAGATGGGCTCATAAATCACTCATCATGACATGGGTAAATGCGTTAAAAGAATCTTCAAAAAAAATTAACTGAAGCCAAACACAGCCTTTCATAACAACGCTAACTGGTACACTGATGTCAATGGGTTCCTAGAACACTACCTAGAGGGAAAAGCCTCTAGTATACCATCCAGAAAAACTAAATATGGTAGAGACTTCTAGTACTTATTCACATCCAGTTATATCTCTCTCTGACCATGGAGAGCACCAAATTTCTCAGTCTTGCCGTTAGATAAGTCCCTATGACTGGTTTTAGTCAATAAGGTTTGACTGGAAATTATGTGTGTGTCTCTTCAGGGCTGACCGCTTAAGGGCAGATGTATGTTCTGCGTGTTTTTTGTTTGTTTGTTTTTGTGGTTTTTTTTTTTTCTAGTTGTGACAGAATCACAGGGTGAAAGCAGCCTGGAAAGTCTGTATGGATAGACGTTGCCTTGAATGGCTGCTGCCTAAGCTAAATGAGACTTTGAGAGAAAAAAAAAATGTTTAATGTTTTAAGCCATTGAGATTCTGGAGTTATTAGTTATCTTGGTATAGCCCAGTATTCTCTATAATGTAGTTTCTCTGTTTGCTTTTTCTTGGAATCAAGAAACCATATTACTTCATAGTTGAAATCTTGTCAGTAGATATAGAAAGGCAGAAAATTGAAAAGGATATTTGGCTAGAATAATCAACATGGATAAGCTTCAAATTTGAACAGTGACTCTATTTTTAATGAAGTATTTCATTTTAGTGAAAGAGGCTGCCAAATATTCTGATAAGAGTGATAAAATAATTTGTTGTCAATCAAAGATTCATATCATCTCTTTAGGTGGCCAAGGAAGCACATCATCACCATAAATGTTCTCCATGTGCCTTCTCTATGTAACAAGTGTAGGCAATCTATACAATGGTATTAATGATGGCTCATGGTTATTCTCTGTTAATGAGACTTGTCTTTTACTGTGTTCTCCCATATCATATCACTGACCACTCTCCCTACAAAATATAGTACCATCCAAATCCCATCTGTTGTAGACTGATTTGTCCCCCTACACTCCAAAACCCATTGCTGAAGTCCTAACTCCCAGCATAATTGTATTTGGAAATAGTGCCTTTAAGGAATTAAGGTTAAATTGGGTCATAAGGGTGGGGCCCTAATCCAATAGAACTGGTGTCCTTATTAACAGAGTAAATGACACCAGTAGCTTGGGTGCATGGAAGAAAGGTCTTGTGAAGACACAGAGAAGCCGCTGTCTGCAAATGAAGGAGAGAGACCTCTGGAAAAACTAAACCTGCCTGACATCTTGATCTTAAACTTGCAGCATTCAGAATTGTGAGAAATGAATTAATTTTGTATAAGCCTCCCAGTGTGTGTTCTTCTGTTATGGTATTGTTTAGCAAACAAACACCACCCGTCACAAGAAGGGTTCCCTGGACCATCACCTCCTTCATGTGACCTTACTGCCCTGACTTATCATTGATACCCTCCTCTAAGTTTTACAGTGAATATAAATTGATACTTAATTAAACTTTAAAATAAAATATCTACCTTTTTCCCAATGATTTTATCATTACTTCTTATCTCACCAACTGGACTCTAAACCAGTTTAGAGTAGAGCTTTAAGTAGAGCATCATGCTCTATATTCCATCTTTTTCCTCAAAATTGCATATATAGTAGCTATTCCATAATGTTTTATTAATTGAAAGAATGTTCATGGTACAATATTTTTCTTCCTGATTAAAAAAATTTCTTTAAGTCTGTAGCACTGGGTATTCCCAGGAAGTCTCCCAACCAAGTACTAATAGACCCAGCCTTGCTTAGCTTTCAAGATCAGACAAAATTGTGCACATTTAGGTTCATGTGGCTATAGACCTTTCTGATTTTTATGATTTCTAAAATTGGAATCAGCCCCAAGTCCCAAGCGGAATGTTTTTCTGAGAATCAGGAAATATAATTTTTATATTATTTGTAAGATTGTCCAAATCTTACAAATCAAGTGTTCAATCTCTCTAAAGGACGAGACTATTATACTATAAATTGCCCCTTGTTATTTTTCTAAGATAATTATGCTTCTGTGATTTTGCTCAATGTTTAAAATGAGTAGTAAAAAAAGATTCAGAGCAATTTGTGTTTTAATTGACTTAATAATTTAGCAGATAAATTCTCAATTCTATGTAGTCTGCAAAGGTAAAGTGACACATGATCAGTTAAAGTTTTAATCAGGGAAGTAAAACATCTGTTTTAAATGTGACACTTTTATTTTGTGATGAATTAAGTGACTAGCTATAGAATTCCTTTACAACAAGGAGAAAAAATGGGATTGCCCATTTTCAATGATGTGCCATACTCAGAATTATATTGAGATTCTCTGAACTCTTTCATACACATATTCATTAAAATCAAAAGAATTTTGTGTGGGTTTCTCTGTCTCTGTTTGTATGCCATTGTATATCTCTGTCTGCCTTTACTCCTCTCTCTTCTCTGACTCCACCCCTACCCCTTTTGTCCAGCCTGTCTGTGTCTGTTCCTGAAAACACAAATTATTTTCTCCTGGATTTCTAGGCAAAATACCCCTGAAAGTTCTTAGTGTTCTCTAGTTTGTTTTGAAATTACATTATTAAGAGCTTACTGAGCAAATCTTGAAATTGATCAAATGGAAAAAAAGGAAGCACCACTAAGTTACAGCTCCAAGCAAAACCACTTTATGAGTGTGTGGCTGGGGTGCACATTAATGACACCAGTGCCCAGGTGGCCAAATTTATGTCCACCCTCTTGATCTGATAATACAGAGCAGGAGGATGAATTGGTAATGAACCAGGCTGAAAACAGATGGTGACTCCATGTGTGTACGCTGCTGAAAACCTACAAAGGGGAAACATTAAATATGTGTCTTTAAATTTAAATTAGTGCATTTCAAAAACACAGACTGTTGAGCTTTTGAAAATAGGCTGGCTGAATGTGTTTCATCTTATAGTTTTGAACTCTGATGTGTTTTGTGGAATAGCAACAGACAAAGTGGATGGTATGTGAGTTACCCTTTCTTTAGCTCCTCAATATCAGTGGTGCTCCACTGTAATTAGGTGCTTGTGTGTAGTTCTTTGTCATTACATTTGCTACACCCTAATTAGGAAATTTAGAAAGTTTAAAAGACCACCATCTAAAAATTGGCCCCAATTATTAAATATATTTTCTCAGATTATATGATTTTTTCTCCACAATACTGATTAAGTTTAGTGCTGAAATGATTTGTTTTAAAACATGTTCTTGATGTTTAAACAAAGAGTATTTTATCAAAATGAACTAAAATATATAATATTTTACTGACCGTAAACATGTATTTGCTCTATATTAGAGATATTTGAGTCTGAATCTATCCAAAAATGATTATTTCTTTGATTTATACTCACTAACAAATAAACCTGATGCTCGAATGCCAATCCAAAAACATCCCAGAATTTTAGGCGAAAGGCTACCACAAACTTACCCTATGATTCTGTGAGGGCCTTGAATGACTTAATATAAAACTACATAAAAAATGGGCATAGCTGAAAGTTGGGTGAAGTTTATAGCAAGTCCACAATTTGATCCGTACTCCTTAGACAAAGGAGTTATAGGAAATTGGGGCCCAGATAAAAGAAGGATTGGAGTGATTCCCTCTGCACCTCACACCTCACAGCTGCCTGCATAAATCTCCAACCTATTATTACCTGAGCAATTTCTTCTGCATTCTTCCAGGTAAAACTCAAGCTGTCCAAGTTCAAGGCAGATTCAATTTACATCTTGGACATGCCTAAGTTTACCCTTAGTGTCAAGATTTCTTAGTAGTGCCAATTTTTATACTGTTGTATGGACTTTAAAAATATAATCTCATCCTTTGTTTTAGGTTTGGTATTGTTGATGATGATGATGACTTGGAGGGAGTTTATAACTTTTTCCTATTTTGTACAAAGATACTAAAATCTTTAACAAATCTCCTCGCCCCCAAAATAAGTAGCAAGTGCTAATATAGTCTAGGAGAAAAGGGGGAAATGATTTGCTAATGGGGCCTTTTCATAGGGTCCTGGTTCTAGGTCCTTCCCAGATGCCTTACTCCCTGCTTCTTTCTCCCTGCTTTCTCAAAATTGATTTCAACTTCAGAAGTACAATTTAGGGAGAGTTACACACCATAATTTTCATTGGAAATGATATGATATTCAAAGCAGAACAGCCTTTTTAAAAAGCACATACACACAATAAGAGTCTTTGACTCTTGTCATTGTATCAAATAGGCAAAATTACCAAAATTTAGGTTCTAAACTGTCTGAAAGTCTGAGCAGCTGAAAGTATTCAGGCTCATGAATTCAACAACAGGTATGGGAGCCTTGCTGGAGTCATTATGGTGGCTTCCTCTGTGACTCAAGAAACCATTTGTTATTCCTCTTACTTGTGCTTGTAAGAATTCATACTTGTAATTAGATTATAAATTCTCTGAAGACAAGACTCTTGAGTTTAAATCATTGTTTTCCAAGATCACTTAGCATAGTGTTTTGGATATAATAACTAATATTTCTGCAGTGATTTACATACATACGCACACACACACTAATGTGTCTTCTATAAAAATAAGCAAGTAATGGTATTTATATTTTACATAACATATAACTGAGGCTGAGTAAGTGAATTTATCCTAGTTTTCTTTATATCAGGCTATATATAATTTATATATAAATTAGCATTTATTTTGGTGGCCAAATGGTCTGACAAATCTTTTTCCTCCAGGACTAAATTGCTGTCATAACTGAATTGAAGGCATATTTCTATTGTGTTATCCAATGTTTTGATACCTAAATGCAGTTCTGCTTAAATAATTTATAAAGTGCATTTAATATTGAATGTCAAGCAATATGACCCAGATTAAGGTAACTAAAACCTAAATTTTTTCACATTCCTTATTCATTCTCAAAACATATTCTAAAGACATGTTGTCTTACTACATGCCAGTTCTTACTATGTGTTGGGAAAGAAGACACAGAAATAAAACATAGTCCATGCCCTCAAGCAGCATGAAATTTAGTAATGGAAACAAATCTGCAAAGACATACTTGGAATACAACGTACTAAAATAGAGCTATGAACAAAATACTCTGCTAAAGCATAGAAAGGTTCGACCACCATTTCTAGTGAGATCAGTGTTCATCAATCTAGTAGTCACAGTCCTACCTTTTACTTTGGGATTTGCTGCTCTAAAGCCCTCCCTTCAGGAAAGACTATTTTACTGTATCCCTAGGTGGTACAATGTGATTTGCAGACTGGCACGGCTGATGTTTGCCCACAGGATTGATTCCCAAGTGATATTTTGAAAGACTAGTAGTAGTTGCAAGGAAGTATATCATATGTTCAACATCATTGCTTTTAAGAATCCATGTATCATTACATCCCTTCTTGGAAATTTCAAATAAAGCTTAAGTCTAAAAGCAATCTTTGATATACATGCATGCAGCTTAAGTTAACATCTTTTTTTTCAGCTTTTTAAAAAAAATTTATTTTAAATATGTGGGGTACAGTTCAGGGTTATTAGGTATGCAAATGTTCATTATGCAGTTACACTTGTTGATGAGGTGTGCCCCCCCATCAGTTTCCTACTACTGCCAATCCCGCCCCTGTCCTCCCCTGGCATTTTCCCACTTAAGTTAACATCTTTAACAAAGTGGAGGTATTCTTAACATTACCAAAAATTGATATTTTAAAATTATTTTATTATTTTAAAATACAGAAATGCAAAAAAAATCTATAATCCCTTCTTCTAAAAGAGCATTGCTGTTAACATTTTGACACATTTATTTCTACTTTTTAATGCATTTCTATGTTAAAAATTAAAATCATACCGATTTAAATACAGTTTTATAATTATTTTTAAAGCATATCAGACAATTACTCTTATTATTGAAATTATATAAATATGTATTATCTCAAAATAATGTCTTTACTACACGCTTAAACTGATTCCAATGTTTTGCTGTTAAGTAGTCATAAAGCTTAATCAGTCCATGTACCAAACTGTTCCTGGAAGTTTAATACCTTCCCTCAAATAACTCATCTCCAGTAGAGAAGATAAACATGTTAGCAGAACCAACTACATAATTTGTGGAGCCTGGTACAAAGTGAAACCCATTCTTTAAAAATTAGGAATTTCAAGGGAGTGACAGACAGCATTAAAACCAAGAGTTGGGCGTTATTAAGCATGGGCCTGTCCAAATGTGCAGGTCACATACCCAGGAAGCCAACCCTGAATGTAAGGATAATTGTGAGTGCATTCTCGGAAGTGTGTAATAAAGTATAATAGAAACACATGGAATTGGTACTTCCATCTTGACAGTTCTACAGTCTCTACCAATAAGCATAATCAAGGTAAATCTAACTGCTTTTTACAGTTAAATTTATTAATTACAGACAAATAATTTTTAAAAAGACATATCTTTAAAAAAAAGAAAAGAGAAATAGGCTTATTTGGGCCTGATGCAGTCACTCACTAGATACTAAATAGCATGTGTTGTTTCAAAGACTAAATCCAACATTTGGTGGAGAGAGAAGAGTCATTTCATATATGAAGAATAGTGAGATGGACATATGGGATAAACACCAAATGTTTGTGATTTTGTTCCCTGATCTATGGGAGCCAAGGAAACTCACATTGTACTTTTTTTTTCCCTCCTGACCCAGTCAAGACAATATAATTCTAAGAAAGCAAATGAAAAATATTCCAGCACAGGACATCAATCGTTTTTTACAATAAGAGTGAACAGACCAACAGACCTTTTGGCTTTTCTTATTTGGATTAACTTCAATGTCTAAAAGTTGCTAAGTAACACTTTTAATAATAAGAGATTTCAAGGCCAGGAAATTAATGGTCCATGACCCTATTTAAGAGAAATATTAGTGCATCGTAAGGCGAGATGGCTGAATACAGTAATGGGAACTTTGGGTCATACACTTAACCACTTTCATGTGCTACTCTTTCATTGCTGCTCACAGTCAATTTGGCAGACACTATTTTTTTATTAGACCATTTACTAAGATTATTTCATCATTATCTCAAGTTAGCTAATAATTACATGGGAAAATAATGATATAGAGAGAATAACTATTGTGTAGTCATTACAATTTTGAAACAGTTATTTCTAGGTTTGATAAGTATAAATGTTTAGAACACAGTAAGTACAGCTTAAGTTTTTCAATATACATCTTGTGAGTTCATATAAGCAAAACCAAAGAAATGCACCCAAACATACACACACAAATACACACACAGAGAGAGACCCACACAATCCTTTCACAAACCTTTCCCTGTGCTGGAAACATTTATCTACTCCACCTTGAACTTGAGCAACTTGGTCCTCCCCGTGAAATTTAAGCTAAGGGCTCAACCACTACACAAAGAGGACACAACCTGGGCAGAGAACATTCTCTGAAGTTCTACTGAAGACAAACTTGGCTAAAACCTTGTCAGTTCAGAGCAGAAGGAAACTTCAAAGGAGTAAACAGCTTCTGTGGATTAATGGCCATAGGAGTTTTAAGATTGAGTAAAATCCTTGACTGGAATAAAAAAATTGGCTTGAACTCATTCTGCTGAAAGCACAAAGAGTTTCAGGGGGAACATATCACCTTTTAAAACAAGTGATTAATTTCTTTATAAAAGACATTGAGTTTTTCATCTGAGAAACTTCTTCAAGGGGCAATTTACCTTCAAGCACTGGCAGTTCAGCCATCAGAGATCTCATCAGACTACTTTTTGTGGCCTCTGAGAGTGGAGACCTTGAGAGAACTTGGAATAGTTGGAAGAAAATTCTCATTTTAGCTAGCATATAAAAGTCTGGAATCTTAGCCCTACCTTTTTTTTCTTGAAGAAATGAATTGTTTATTCACAAATCTTGGGCTTTATCATTTTTATGATATACCTAGAGAGTTTATATTTAAAACTGACTTTTTTCTCCCTACCAATATTCAGAGGAAGATGGTTGAGGATGACAGCATGGAGAACTGTGATTATGGGTAAGCTATTCCCAGTATGAACCTCAGTTTCCTCATCCATGAAATGGTTTAACAACCTGCTGGGAGGATTGAGAAATTCACTGAGCTTATGTGTAAAGCATTTTCTACACAGCAAACACTTCATGCATACAAATAAATGGATATTGAATATATACAGTATATTGAACAATTATAATATCAGAAAACCTTAAAGCAATGTCCAGCATCATGAATGGCTGAACAGGCGTCATAAGAAACTTTTGGTGAGCAGGTGCTGACATCCTCATCTCGATACAGCTTGTTTATTACCCTGTTTGAAGACAGACAGATTAGGTTAAAAAACCAGTGGCTCCTGGGACAGCTGCACTGAAGAAATTGTCCTTGCCTGAGCCCTCCTATGGCATGAGACCTTCCATTTGCAATTTTCTCTGTGACCTTCAAGCATCAATTATTTCTCTCTGCTCAGGAGTCAAAAGCCTCTTGATTCATTGTGATCTCCTTAGTCCTTCAAAAATTGCCATGAGACTCTAAACTTTACTATCTTCTGTACTCCTTCTCTTCAAAGCCCAGTTAAAATTAAAAACAAAAACAAAAAACTCTCTATGCATTGCTTTTAATTTTCAAATTTGAAGAAAAGCTAATTACAAAGGGGAAACCGGGTGGTTGGGAACAAGGGTGGTAAAATAATTTTATTTAAAATTGGAGAATATAAAAAAGTGAGTTATTCTCATGTGAAGATGCTTTGAGAAAATGGGCAAAAATTATTCATAGAAGAGGAAATCCAAAAGACTACTAAATATGTGAAAAGATGCTCAACTCCACTGGTAAAAAAACAATATAAATTCAAACCACATTGAAGTACCGTTTCACACCCTTTCGTTTCAAAATAGTTTTATATATAACTATGCCAGGAATTAATGAGAATGTGGAAAATAGGAATTTGTATACTACTGATGGGAATTTACATCACTATAAACATTTAGGGGAGCTATGTGTTCACATCTATAAAATGAAAGTTTTTTGCACACTTGATGATCCAACAATTCTATTTCCAAAGTATGCTCCTAAGAACCACTCACACATCTGCACATGGCATCCTGTATAGTAATGTTTACAGCAGCATTTTTAAAAGTCTACAAACCACAGCAGAAATAAGACATGCAATGTTCACATGATGAAATAACATGATTAGAGAAGTGACCAAACTAGCTTTATACACATCAACAAGGATAAATCTTACACACTTGCAGAAAAATCTGGTTTTCAGAATATCTAGAGTATGATGTCATTTACTTAAAGTTTAAAAACATAAAAACAACATTGTAAACATATAAAGTTTTTATGTATGCATATATAGTAAAAATAGAGATTGTGGGGTTGATAGAAACCAAATTCAGAATGGAGGTTACTTCTTTTGGAAGAAAGCATGGCTAAGTGAGAGAGGAGAAAATCAGGTATATAGGACATATCAACTGTATTAATACTTTCTGAATCTGAGTTTATTATTATTTAACTTTTTTGTATTAGAAATATTTCATAAGATTTTTTTCAGGACTTTGGCATATAGAATACAACACCGATTTGGCCAAGTCTAATTGGCTCCAAGCAACTAGCTATAAGACATTCCAAGGAGAGGAGAAAACATTCCAGCTTCCAGAAAGATTACTGAGGACATTCCCTAATGGCGGTCCTGATAAGCTTGCCTTCGACTGCTTTACCTTATATGTCAACACCTCCTACAATTTCCTTTCTCATTTGTATACATGGTTGTCTACCCTTAGTAGACAATAAGTCATTCAGGCTTTCAGGTTCAAGGTCGATGTCTGGTTTGTTGTCATAGCTCATGTTGCAGTCAGTGCTCAACACCTAGTGGGTGCTCAGTACATGCTGGGTGGGTGAATGAATACATAATAACATGGATGGGCCAATATGATGATATAGAGATGATCTCATTGTTCATAGCCATGAATGTATTAATTTCAACACGTAAAATCATCACAGGCAAGAAAAGTAAATAAAAAACTGAATACTTAGGCTCCACTGTAAAATGAAAGGGAGTTACATGTTCTATTACGGAGGGCAAGATAATTCTCTTCAAAGTAGTAATTACGAGAGATGATTCTAATTTGAAACTGGTTTCCTAATTGATGTTTGGCTTTTAGAAATCTTACAGACCTTTAATTTATATATATTTTGCTTAGCTTTCCAGTGCTTACCCCTACTGACAATAAACCTCCCAGATTCTTTCAGATCCAGGAGGTGAGTCACATAAAGGGTCAAAGAATTACCAGTTACTATCCACGATATTATTTTGTTGTCCAAAGTCTTAAAGAAAATTATGAACATTTATAAAATAAAAGCACTAACATTATTTTTTTAAAAAGGTTTACTGCTCAAATGTTACCTGCCAGGTTACCTCTGGCAATCCAAACTAAAATAGCAAATCCTCCTCTATCATTCCTGTTTATCTCCCTCCTCTGCTTCATCTTCTTGACAATGGTATAACATTTATTTTTCTCTGTGGTAGGCATGCCCTTTTTTCTCTCCACAGGATTTAATCTTCAAGAGGGTGGGGACTTCACCAGCGTTGCTCATAAATATATTATCGGTGCCTAGAAGAGTACCTAGAAGATTGTAAGTCCTAAATAAATATATGTTGAATAAATGAATGAATAGTTGAGATCATCTTATGTTTATAGCAATGATTCCTAGCCAGATTTTAAATTTAAAACATACAAGCCTTTCTCTACAAATGTATTTATCCACATGGTCCTCAAATATAGTGAATAGCAGGGATTTCTCTATCTTCTTTCTCTCTCTCTTTTTAAACCACTCTATTGAGGTATAATTGGCATACAAAGAACTGCAAATATTTAAAATGTGCACTTTGATAAGGTTTGACATATGTAAATACCCATGAAACCATCACTATAAACAAGATATTGAACACATATATCACCTCCAAAGTTGCCTTGTGGCCCTTTGTAATCTCTCTTTGTATCACTCTCTGTCCTAAGGCAAACACTCATCTGCCTTCTGTCACTATATATGAGTTTACATTTTCTAAAATTTTATATAAATGGAACCATACAATATATGTTCTTTATCTCTGGCTTCTTTCAGTAAGCACAATTATTTTAAGGCTTATCTATGTTGTTTATGTATCATTACTTTATTCCTCTTTATTGCTGAGCAAGATTCCACATATATCACAATTTGTTTATCAAATTACCAGTTGAGGAGCATTTGGGTCATTTCCAAGTATTGTGCTATTGTGGGAAAAAAATAAAAGCTGTCAGTGGGGGGAAACTATGGTGGGGGGAGGGATAGGGGAAGGGATTAATGACAGTAAATACCTGTCTGGGGATGGGGGGACGCTTCTTATCAACAAGGGTGCCTGAATGAGACATATTTGTGTACCGAACCCTTAACTGTACCCCACAATATCACAATAAAAAATATTGAATAAAAAAAATGATTTGTTAGGTAAGGCCAGAAAATGCTCAGTATAGGTTTAATCATCCTATTATCTAAGCAAAATGCTTGGGAATACTCGACTCAATATCCGGTTTATTACCTGTATTTTCATTCTGGCTGGTGGGAATAGGTGGGAACACCAGCACTATGTGAGTACCAGACACTAGTATTTCTAAATTTTTTTGTGCCTTTTTCCTTTGCTGATAATACACTGCTGAAAACTTACGAACAAGCTTCAGCAGATACCTGTTTGTGCAACTTTTTTCTATCCAATACTTTGCCCTGTGAATTTCAGTCACCATGGTCTTCCCAGTCTGTCAGTTCTGTCTCCTCAACTCAGGGAGTCTGCTGGGATTCAGCGGCAATCTCCCTTCTCAAATTCTGCCCTGGAAACTCTCTCCAAGCACTAAACTGTGATAAGATCACCTAATTTGTTTCTTGCCTGAAGGAACATTCATTTCATTGCCTATTGTCCAGTGTCTTGAACACCATTGTTTCATACATTTTGTTCATTTTTTTTGTTATTTAAGAACTGAATCAATCACTCCCCAATACATTTGGGTCAGAGTCAGAAGTCACTCCAGATAGTTCATTTAGAAATCTAAAGCACAACTGAAGGAAACCATTATGTTCTTATTTTTTTACCTCTAATAATTTATTTTTCTCTTTAAAATTGTCTTGTCCTAATTATTAAAAATTAAGTAGAAGGAATCTTGCTTAAGAAGGAGAATAAGTGAGTGGAAAAAAATAGTTCATAGTTCTATAGAACAAGAAATTTTAAAATCCTGAATTTAATACATTGCTGAGTTATTATAATTGAACATAATAAAAATAGTAATCTGAGATATCAAGAAGAGTTTCAGTTATAGTCAATACCCTCTGTTTCTGAAATTGGCAGACTAGATAATATAATCTGTTGTTTAAAAATGTTTAAGTTAAAATTGCTAAATATAAGATTTTTTTATTTGTATTACAAGTATACACTTAACCTACTGGAAACATTTTTATATGAAATAACTCATTCTGCTGGGATGCAATGTGAGTAAACAGAATCATGCCTGGCCTCTCAGCCAACATCAGCCTCTTATTTTTACCTATGAAGCAAGTGTTTCCCTTTGACTCTTTACTAACATGCACAAGAGGACCTCAATGGTTTATGTTTTACTCAACATTTTCACATTGTATTCTTTAATCAGAGCCTCTGCCACAGAGACCCAGGATATTCTGTGCAATGTGTCCCCTTCAGAAAATAAATTTTTAAAAACTTTGCCTAAAAGATATGTCATGCTACAATCAGTAATGCTTCAATCAATACACACTAGAATACACTTTTATTATGTCCCATAATTAAAATGATTAAATTACTTTCTCAAGACCATACATTAATTTAGGGGGATATGACAGTTACCTTCCAGATTTTTTTACATGAATTAATTTTTGTTAGTTTACTTTATTTTAAAGATGTGGGGAACAATTCAGAATTAGGTATACAAGCAGTCATCACACAGGTAATGTCTGGGTCTCCCTTTCTTCCCCACTTTGACCTTTCAGATTTTTTAAGAGCTCTAATAATAAAATATAACTTTGAAAATAATTTGTAGTCCCCATTAAAAAAAGAAAGGTAGTACGGACACGAACACAGAGGTAAAGATACAAATAACTTAAGTAAATATTTATTTTTTATTCTATTTTAATCTGACAATTAATTTTTTAAATCTTATTTTCCAATCTTTTTCACCTCTCTACTGCAGAGTACACTGTACAGAACAAAAGTTCATGTAAAGTGTTCTGCCAGTCCATTAAAAGGTAGGCTTTTGTTCTTTAAGGTTAAGATTAAGGCAATTAGTCATCTGAGTCTAACTTAAATTATATCAAAAATTGAGATAATAAAACAGCACTATCCTACCCAGGGGATTTTGCTTTGACTGCAAATGGTAAATATCGCCTTTGTTTTAAATTCACTTTTTATCTTTCATTTACTGCCATGCAATCACCCAGATATGAGTGTATGTTAATTTAGTTCATTAGTAGAGACATCCATGAAATATGCAAAGGTTGTCATTGTCATGTTAATTTTTTACACATATTTTAGTAACTGAAACAGGTATACCTGCTTCTTCACAGTTTTTAGACATTGTTTATTCTTCATAAGGACCATCTTGCTTAGTGAAGTTATTTTAAGTAATTCAATAAATTATCACTTAATCCATGGTAGTCACAGAAAAACAACAGTAACCAATAGTCAACAAAGAACTATTCTCTTTACAGTAGAGAAACAGTTAGAAAAGGGAATTAGTGAAATCATCCAACTAATCCCTGGTGAGAAGGTTTATAGAGGGTGGATTTGATGCTTAAATAGATTATCTTATTTTGGAGCAATTATAACCAAATTAGATTCTAAAAGAAATAATTGGAATCTAAGATTAAGCAATAGTCTTTTTCTATGAATCTGCAAAGTGCACATCCAGAACTGTTAACAGTGATCGTTTTTTGAAACTGGAATTAAATTATACTAGTTGCTAATATTTTTCATCTCTCAAAAGATTTGTGGCAACACATATTGGGCCCATTTTTCTCCTTCTGAAATTGCTTTTATGCTTAGCCAGAGAATAAATGAGGCTGAAAATTAATTCACATGGCATTTTAACCAATAGTCAGTAATTTCTGTTCTGCAAGTAAGAAGCAGCCCAATGCATTTAGGAATGATTTTCCCAAAAGCCACTCTGTTAGCTGCCACTATGAAAGGAAGCAATCCATTTCCATTTCAAACCTTTTCACTAAGTGAAACTCTTGTTTTTGTTAAGGTGCCAGTATCTAAGCTGTGTTTTATTCAATTTAGAGGTCACTTGTCTTTCATTTTGGCTGACCTGCATCTGAACCTCTTCCAAAATTTGAAGATCTCTCCACTTCATGAATTTTATTAGTTACCAAACCCACCCTGTGAAAAGGCCAGACAAATGCTTTCTCAACATTTATGTAAGTTAAAGCAGGTGACTAGTTCCAGCAATCCGAAGCACCCGGCCCAGAAATTTAAGTTCCATAGTGAACTCTCATGTTCGAGAGTCAGCAATTGCAAGATGTAAAGTGGTACTCAGAGCAAGTTGCAGGGTCTAGTGATTGGCAACACAGTGATATCCTTAGCAAACAGAGCCACAGAATAATTTATAATATTGCTCTTTACTTCATGGTGCCGGAAAACTGGTTCTCCAGGTCAGGATAGTATTATTTTTCCCAAAGAATAATCTTACTCCTACCAGACTGGTCTAGTAGTAGGAATTTGACCTATTCAGGTATACCCTGGTTTTGACCTTATCCTGTCCAGTTCTTTAGTTATATTATTGGGCTTTAGAAAATTGGAGGCCTAGTTTTCTTTTCATAAAATTGCACTGTTATGCATAATATGTGTTAATTAACACATGCTAAACAACTAGCATATGTCAAGGTAATTTTGTGAGACATTAATTGCTATCTTGTTTTCATTACAGTTGCATAATTTAAAAAAAAATTTATTTAAAATTTGTGATCTGGATTTTTTCCCTCTCTTTTTCTGTACTGTTATACAGGCCTTTGTGCATTTTTTCCTCGGAGGAATTTTTCAAGCTAAGATATTATCTTAAGATGTTTCCCTCTTGCCTTTAGTTTTTCTAAGACTGAGTTTATTAGAAAGGTTATCATAAAAGAGCAAAGAGAAGTAAGTGAAAGGAATGGAAAATAAGTATTTCCAAATAGGTAAAGAAGGCTAATTGTTGGGTTTCTGAGATTGGTTGGAACTCTTAACACTTAGGGAAGATACAATAGCCTTGGGAAGGAGTGTCTACATTGCACAACTAGAGAAACTGAAACCTATCAAGGATTTTGCTACCTCCCCCTGGAAACAACAGAGTCACCTGCCTGCACAGAACCATACAACCAAGCTAAAAGACATTTTCCAAATGATTTTCCACCCCTTCTTTCTGTCTTTGTTTCTTTCTCTCTTTCTTTCTGTTACTGTCCGCCCGCCTCCCGCCCCCCGCCCCGCGCCCCGCGCCCCGCCCGGCCTCGCCTCACCTTGCCTCCTTTTTTACTTTGCTTTCATTTCCTTCCCGCCTCCCTTCCTCCCTTGCTCTCTTCTTCCATTCCTTCCTCTCTCTCTGCACAACTAGATGTCTTATATGTATACACGTTTTTGATAGGGATAAACATAGATGCATGAGTGAGCTTGAATTTCTTGGTAGCCCAACAGAATGAGGTTTCAATGTCACCTCAATTTGCTGTGAACAAAATGACATGATGTCTTGTCTGCCTATGTGGACTATGATCTTTTTGGCCCTAGACACATGACAGTACTTCAGAATATGCCAGTTCTACTCCTTTATATGCCCTCTTTTATTCGGTCTCTATCTTTTCTAATTATTTCCAAGCATCTAGTTCAGGACCTAGCACAGAATGTGTACTCAGTAAATATTAGTTCTGTGCTTCTGTTAAAGTTACTAAATATTAAACTTCTGAGGACATTTCTGAACCTACTACATTTGACATGAGCTTGAAAATGTAATGGCTTGAAGTTACATAAACATTTAAATATTCTTTATCTACCAATTAAAAATTTTTTCAACGTTGATTTTTTTAAGGGAAAGAGGGCAAACATGCTCAGCTCGAGTCCCATTCCTTCTTATGATCTGGTACTTGGCCCAATTCACCTATTTTTGTTTCCTCCTTTAGGTCAGCCTTATTTATTCCATATATCTTTTTTATACTGAACAGTAAACAACAGGATTCTTGTCGTTTAACTGAAAGGTTGGACAAATCAATACATTATTAACCAAAAGAAACTTCAATAAACATAGAATGAAGATAGAAGAAGTATATTTGGTTTTGAATAACAAAAATAATAACATATAAAGTCAGATGAATTGGAAACAACAGAGAAAAAGAATGAATCAAAATTTACCAATTACCCATTTAGTAAAAACAGAGTCAATATTTGAACCTAGCAATTTGACTCAGGGGCTCATACATCTATCCACTACACTATATTGATTCCTATTAGTTGTGTTTTTAAATATCAACTAGCTAACCTACAAGAGGAAGTTTCTTTTACAGCCACTTAGCAAAATTATGAGTGACAGCATGGAAAAAAAGAAATGAATAGTACAAAGATAGCTCTTTTTTGGAAAATGGAATAGGAAGAACTTTGCAAAGATACTATGAAGAAGAAATGACTGGAATTAAATCAAGAGAGACTTTTGCTATGGAAGCACTACCAAGTACTGCTGTTGTTGCAGAGGAAGAACTAGTATCTTTTATGTCTCAGACTTTATCTGTGATATTCTAGTGGTCTTAAATTCAGGAAATAGCATTACCAAATACTCAGCAATGGGGATTCAGAATGAAGGCCTCAAGATCTGTGCTCATTACAGCTTAGCAGGATATGTTTGACTTTTTATGAAATTGAATAAAAAAAGGAAGAAGGAGCACTTCGTGCATGGTGAACAGTTGTTCAATTGCAGATGGCTGACTTTGTATTCATATAACCTATGAACCACAATTGCAGTTGATGTGATATGTATCCTCAGCTAGGAAACTCCTCATGGTAGCATGGTGAGCCCCACCATTAGACATGAAGCAGAACAAAAACCGAGAGAGAATTGTGCAGACAAATGAGGAGACGCAAACAATAGCTGGCCTGAATTTTCACATTGGAAAGGCTACATTTGTATTGTTTCACTCCTTTAAACCTGACTCAGGATGTGGTTGACTATTGTGAGATCTGTATTTCCGTTTACAGAAATAGCCTTGAGTGTTTGTGTTATTTGGTTTTATCTGTGCTGGAAGCAATTAAATTATAAAAGCATACTACAACAGTTTACAGAGATATGCCTAAACATCAACTGTGAATATGCCACTGCACTCCAGCCTGGGCGACAGAGTGAGACTCCACCAAAAAAAAGAAAAAAAGCAATAAGAACATTGAAATATACAGAGATTCACTCTTTTGTTGTTTCAATGGAAATATTTGTATTATGTTTTGTTTTAAAATATATTTATAAGAATGATAATAACAGTATATAAAAACTGAGGATTGTTTAAGCAAGAAAATAAAACTTTTATTTTCAAATTAGTTCAATAAATAGTATGAATAAGTTATCCAAATCTAAAAAGGTAGGCTTTAACCTTATAGCTTTATAACTCTAGAATGTGAAATAATTTATTAATGACACTTTAAAAAATTTAATTTTAAGAGAAAATAATGCATTTAATTTCATTAAAATTTAAATGTTATCTAATAATAGAAGACGTTTTTCTACTCTAAGTCAGAAAACAGCTCTGGAGAGAAGCTGAGAATCTATGTCTTCTGTGACTCAGGGAGTCCACCTCATAAGCAGACCTTAGAGAAATAATTGATCAGATGCACACAGATACATCTTCAAATATATATTACAAGCAATAGAATATTATACAATGTGCAATGATAAAAGATTTGGAAATATTTAAATAGTCAACAAAATATGATAGATACATGTCATAAAATGGAATATGATACAGATCATATCTTTAATAAGCTTTTATTATTTTCTTTTTATTATTATGTTATTTTAAAGTTGTAGGGTACAATTAAAGATTGGGTACATAAGTGATCAATGTACAGGTGAAGTTTGGGCCTCCCACTGGTCCTCTCTTTGCCTGGTTTAAGATCAAGTACCCTTGTTGATTGTTGATGTTATGTGACACCTCTTCTCTGGCAGTGTTCCATGACTGCCAATCTCTTTCTTGTAGTAGTATGATATATGTTCAGGGTCCATTTATGAGTGAAAACATGTTGTACTCAATTCTTTGTTCCTGTGATAGGTCACTGAGCATGATAGACTCTAAAGCCATCCAAGTTGCTGCAAAGTCCATAATTTTGTATTTCTTTATGGCTACCTAATAGTCCATCCTGTACATTTACCACTTTTTTTAATCCAGTTCACTTTCGATGGGCAGCACGGTTGGTTCCATGTTTTTGCTATTGTGAATAGTGCTGCAAAAAAAATGCATGTGTAGGTATCTTTTTTTGTAGACTGATTTGAGTTCCTCTCAGCATTTTCCCAGAAGGGGGGTTGCAGGGTCGTATAGAAGGTTGATTTTTAGATCTTTTAGAAATCACCACACTGTTTTCCACGGAGGTTGTACTAATTTACACTCCAACCAACAAAACAGAAGTGCTCCCTTTTCTTCACGTCCTCTCCAGCATCTATTGTTTTCTGAGTTATTAATGATGGCGATTCTGACTGAAGTTGGTGGTATCTCAGAGTGGTTTTGATTTGCATTTCTTTTATGATTAGTGAGGCTGAGCATTTTTTCGTGTGTTTTCTGACTGCTCCCATGTCTTCTTCTGAGAAGCATCTATTCATAATATTTTACCCACTTTTTAATACGTCTGTGTTTTTTTTTTTCTTTTCTGTGTGTTTGAGTTCCTTTGTAGATTCTGACTGTTAGACCTTTGTCAGATATACTTTTAAATTATTGTGTGTTGGCTGGGCTTGGTGGCTCAGCCTGTAATTCTAGCACTTTGGGAAACCCAGGTGAGTGGTTTGCCTGAGCCCGCAGGTTCAACACCTACCTGGGCAACTTGGCGAGACCTCGTCTCTACAATAAATAAAAAATTAGCCAGGTGTGGTAGTGTGTACCTGTAGCTCCGGCTACTTGGGAGGCTGAGGCGGAAGGATCGCCGGAGCCCAGCAGATCGAGGCTGCAGTGGCTGGGAGCGGCCACTGCACTCCAGTCTGGGCAACAGAGTGAGACTCCAACTCAAAAAAAAAAAAAAAAATTATTGCATGTCATGTGCTTTTAGGTGACTTGCAAATATTAACACATTAAATATTTATCACAACCTTGTCAAATCTCTATTTAATTAAATCTTTAAAAAAATATTTTAGTTTTATAGATAAGAAGAATAAGGTACAGTAAGGTTAAGTACCTTATCCCAGGTAACACACAGCTAATAAGTATCAAAGCTAGGATTTTAATTTAGTTTGGCTTCAGTCTTTAATCTTAACCACTTTGCTTTCTTCCTTTTTTGATGATAATAAAGGAACTAGAATCCCATGAATAAAGTTGACATGTCTCAATAACATAATTTTTAATGGAAAAAGTGTGCTGAAAATAATCAGTTCAATATGATACCAACTACTGTATACAAAAAGCATGTAGAAGAATATTATATATTGTTAATAAACATATATGTAGTAAAGTACATAAAATTATTTTAAAAACTGTGCAAAACTATAAAAGTTAAGTTCAGGATAGAAACTTTTTCTGGGTAAGAAAAATGAAATAAAACTAGAGTGTGTAAAGTTCTTCAAATGCATTGGAATATTTTATCAGTGTAAAACAAAACATATCTGAAGTTAGTGTAACAGAACATTAAGGTAAGTTAAAACTCAATAGTAGATACAAAAGTATGTATTATATAATTGTTTTTAGTTACTGCAAATATACAAAACCAATATATTATGTATTCTTTTTACCAAAGAAAACATTAGCATTTTTATGGTTTTAAAATTCTATGAATACACATGCTCATACTTTCTAGACATGCACATAACTGAAAATATACACATATACTGATTTGTAATTAATGAGAAAAATTAATGATATATATATTTTATTGCAAAGTTAATAAATACAAGTCTGTAGCATAAATTTAAGTATTGCATTATATTTATGTTGTATTGCATTATATTTTACTCCAATCACTATTTTCAATTTATCTATAGTATTTGTTCATATTTTGAGGGTATTTGTGATTTTTTTGTATAGTGTGTAGTGATGAAATCAGGGTAATTGGGATATCCATCACCTCAAGAATTTATCTTTTCTTTTTGTTAGGATCACTGCAAATCTCTTCTAGCTATAATTTCTCTACTGCACTATTTGATAGTAAAACGTCTTCCTTCTAAGTAACTGTATGTCTGTACTATTTAACTTTGACAGATATTTCTTTGACAAGCATTATGTTATTCCAAAGTTTTCACTGTGATAGGCAGTGTTGTAATACATATATTCTTACAGGCATCGAAATTAGCTGAATTTTTTTTCTAAATGGTAAAATTAGTGTTCACACCAACATTTTGTTATGCAGTATAGGTATTCTAACAAATATTTATTGTTTGCCAACTATGTCTGCAAAAGATAAAAGAACTCAAATAATATCTAAACAAAGTCATTCCTACTACTGTAATATTACTGGCATTACAAAAATAGAAAATGCAAGGTCTTATGGGGTTGCTTAAACTTATTGAAGTGTTAGTTTTGATTAAACAAATGTTTCTTCTAGATGAAATCAACTGGCAAATCACATTTAGGGGTTTATTTAGGCAGGGCTATAATACAAAGCTCAATAAAATAGATTCATTCATCTATTTACAATAATTAAGTTTTAATTTCAGAGAAGGAAAGATAAGTAATTCTGGACATGAACTATAAAGAAATAAATGAAAAGATATATTATTAGCTATCAATATAAAAATAAGTGCTAAGAGAAATATTCACAGAAGAAATAGATTAGTATATTATATTAGTATATTCTGAGAAACAGAAAAATAGAAAATAATTTTAACTAAACAAGCAAAATCAAGGCAAGATAAATTACAAACTGCTGAATTGAAGAAAGTATAGCTTAGCCAACTTTCATTGTAAAATGTAATTTAATTTTGGAGATATTTGTTTATCTTGTATTGCTTTATTTTATAAAAAAAAAAAATCTGCTGGGTGTGATGGGTCACATCTATAATCCCAGCACTTTGGGAGACAGGTGAAAGAGAGTTGTCTGAACCCAGGGGTTCGAGACTAGCCTGGGCAACTTGAGGAGACCTCATCTCTCCAATAAATAAAAAATTAGCCTGGTGTGGATGCATGGCCTTACAGTTCCAGCTACCTGGAAGGCTGAGGCAGAAGGATCACCTGAGTCCAGCAAGTCGAGGCTGTGTTAGCTGTGAGCATGCCACTGCACTCTAGCCTGTGGTGACAGAGTGAAACTCAGCCTTCTCTCTCTCTCTCTCTCTCTCTCTCTCTCTCTCTCTCTCTGTGTGTGTGTGTGTGTGTGTGTGTGTGTATGCTAAAGAATTGTACATTTAATTTATGGGAAGAACTATAAAAACACCACTTTAAATATTTAAATAACAATTATTATGTCATATTATTGAACACTTTAAGATAGGTTTGTATATTTGTGTGTGTTCAGTGTATCCTGTGAATGTAACAAGTGCGAAACATAATGATACAAATGCATGGTTCTGGCAGCTCTAATACCAGTTTTAAAGAGATAAACCATTCTTGATAAAGTTCAGGAAATAAAAGTACAGTTTTTCTTGATTTGTATAATAAAATAGAAAATTCAATATAAACTAAATCTGTATAAATATGCTTTGTGTACTTATGTAAACAGAAGTTCAGGCCCATGTAATTATAGAAGTGCATTAAAATTACATTTCTATTACTTACATGAAAGTTTCTCACTGAGCTGTGTTCCTGATCTATGAAACATGCTATGTGGGCTAAGTAGTAGTTTCTCTTGATAAATAAACAATTAACAAGTAAAAAAATTACAGCATCTATTGTTTTTTGAGTTAGTGATGATGCCATTCTGACTGGAATTAGGTGGTATGTCAGTGTGGTTTTAATTTGCATTTATTTGATGATTAGTGAGACTGAGAATTTTTTCATGTATCTGTTGGCTGTTCATATGTCTTCTTTTAAGAAGTGTCTATTCATATCTATTGCCCTTTTTGTAATTGGCTGATATTTTTTTCTTTTGACACATTTGAATTCCTTGTAGATCCTAGATGTTAGCTCTTCATCAGATGTACAGTTGGCAAATATTTTTTTTCCCCATTCCGTGGGCTATCTCCCCACTTTCTTGATGGTTTCTTTTGCTTTTCAGGTTGATGAGGTCCCACTTGTCTATCTTATCTCTTATTGCATGGGCATTTGGGGTTTTGATCAGGAATTTGTTTCCAGTTCCAGTGTCCATAAGGTTGTCTCCTGCATTTTCTAAGGTTCTTATAGTTTGAGGTTTTATATTTAGGTCTTCGATTCACTTAGAGTTGATTTTTACATATGGCATAGGATTTTTACATATGACATTGTTTTATCTTCTGCATGTGGAGAAAAGAAAACACTTCTACACTGTTGGTGGGATTGTAAGCTAGTACAACCTCTGTGAAAAACAGTGTGGCAATTCCTAAAAGACCTAAAAATTGACCTTCCATACGACCCAGCAATCCCCATTCTGGGACTATACCCAGAAGGATTTAAATCACTCTATGAAAAAGATACCTGCACACACAGGTTTATTGCATCATTATTCACAATAACAAAAACATGGAACTAAATATGCTGTCCATCGAAAGTGGATGGGATTTTTAAAAAAGTGGTATATATATGTACAATGAAATATTATGCAGCCATAAAGAAGGACACAATTATGAACTTCACAGCAACTTGGATGGACTTAGAATCTATAGTATTCAATGATCTGTCACAAAAATAAAGAACTAAGTACCACATGTTGTCACTTACAAGAGAACCCTGAACAATTCTCATAATAATATAAGAAAGGGATTGGCAGTAGTGAGAAACTGCTGGGGGGAAGCAAACTTCATCAATAAGGGGACCCAATCTCAAACGAGGTGAAATGGGACCAAAGTGAGGACCAAACTTTACCTATACAATGACCATTTGTATACCCCAAACTTAATTGTATTCCATATCTTAAAAATAAACATTAAAAAAAATAAAAGGAACAAATCTGTAGGGATGTGGGATTTTCTTAACACTGAAAAATTATTTACCTCATGCTCCTCCTTCAAATTCTAGCAGTGCTTTCAATAACTGTGGCAATCATTGTTAATAATTTCAGTGTTCAGGCCTTGTTTGCTAACTGACATAGTAGAGATATGCTATCCTATATCTTTGTATTCCCTTAAAGTATCTAGCAAAATATGTAGCATACAATGGGAATATACATAATAATTTTCTAGTTAACAGAGAATTTAATATTTTTATTGAATAGCTGGATATACCTTGGATGAGGGAACCTAGACTGTCAAGCAGTGTGCTTATGACACAACCCTATTTCAGATGTAAACCCCAATCATATCTAAGTGTCCCAGCCATTTGATCATGTAACTACTCAGAAAACAGTATAAGCTGTGAGACCTCAAAGATATTTCATAACATTATCTTCTCTCGAAAGAGTGTGATAAAATAAAATGTGTTCAAACACCTTTTATACATCCCAAGGAAGCATATGATCTGTCCAGTATCCCAGCCAACTGAGATCCTTCTTGACCTAATTGTATGTATTTTTCTGTCATGCGAAAACCTTTGACAGTTCTCCTCTTATCTTATTCCTGGATTATAGAACTAATTAAATAAAATTTAAATGCTTATGTTTTTAGAAGTCAATACTATCAATGTTAAAGAGGCTGTTTACATTTATTTATTTTGAGAAATTACCTCCAAGTGTTTTCTATGCTGATAATGGGGCAAGAATGGTGAAAATGGAATTAAAAGAAAATTAATCCATGGCTAAGGAACCAAGGCAAAGCCCTACAGTGGTATACAAATTATTTCCAATCCAGTAGACCATGTATTGCTCAGATATTGGCAACACTGCCACAAAATTTCCCCTGAGGTTCCTGTGGTAACTGTAGCTTAGTTTAGTCTCCAGTGTGGATTGGAACATGTTAAATAGAATCATGCTTTTCTTGCCAGTATTTGACCAAATAAATATCACTTGACTATCGTCCCTATCCTTCTAAGTACACTAAGTCCAATCTAGCATTGTGGGCATGATGATTAATATTTTCTTTTTATTCTTTATTCCCCAATTTTAGTTCCCATGATGAATCTCACAATGCATATTCTGTCACGTCCAGTGGCTAAGCATTTATGGTAGTTTAATTTGAAATGTGCACAAGATTTATAGGTTTTCATTAATGATAATGGTTCATCTGAATGAAAAGTGCATTCAATCAAGTGCTCCTTTGAATGGGATTTCCAGATCTCACTCAGACACAGCTGGTTTCAAGACAGAGTAATGCAAAGATTATTTCTGCCAAAGTACATATGTTTCCTACAACATAAGGAGAGGTTTTTAAAGCACTGACTCACTTGCCAAAGACCAAATATATTATTTATTTTGCTTTTGTGCATGTAGTAATTGGCAGGCTAAAAATGATGGAGAATTATTCAGTCATCATCTCTTTCCCTTCTGGCTTGGCACTCACTGCAGTAGCTAATGAATGCGATGGTAGGAGGTTATCTGTCCTCTTGCAGTTTCTGGGGCTACTTGGCATTAGTTTTCATAGATACTTAATTGTTGTTACTGTTCTGCCTCCTGGGCCAAATAGGATTGCAGGGGCTCATCTAGAGACAGTGTTAGTTCAATGGAACACTTTTATGGCGGTTGAATCAGTTCTACTTGATAAGCTATAAATTTATTTAACTTCTGGGTATGACATCAGATACAAATGTTGCTGAGGCTAAAGGTCAAAAACCATGGTAATAAGGAAATCTAACATATCTTTAGCTTTCAGTCAAAAAATCATGCATCCTGTTTGTAGTCAGTATAAAATAGAGCTCATAAAGTTGCGACTTCAAAAATAACTGCGTTAACTGTTTTAAGAACAAAGGAAACATGATGGTTTAAATATCATAAGTCCAGAGACAGAACTAGCTTTATGCATGGCATAAGGAGTGTTACCAAGACCTGATTTTTCTTCATCTCTTAGCTCAGCCTTGCTCTACCTTAGCTATATTCTCAAGAAGGCTCCCTTTTTGGAAGAAATATTGTCATCAGCAATCTAGACACATGTTTTCATAATTCCAAATCCACACACAAAACAGCACACAAAAAATTAAAGAAACAAGAAAGAGAGAAAGAGAGAGAGAAAGGAGAAGAGAGGGAGGGAGGGAGAGACAGAGACAAAGAAAGGGAGATTAGAAAATGTTTCTCTTTTTCAACTATATTAGAAATAATTCTAATAGTGCATATTGTTGTGTGGGGGACCAGCCCCCACGGAGAGATTAGGGTCCCTGAGCGGTGTGGCGGCGTCGGCGATTGTTCCTGGAGAACAAAGAAACTGGGCTCCTGTCTAGTGCAGGAGCCGATCCTGTCTAATGCAGGAGTCGACACCCT
>CAUYQG010090541.1:0-30092 GCA_963574415.1 Tarsius wallacei | reverse complement strand
GTGTTCCATTCACCTGAAAATTTGCTTCCCATCATCTTACTTTGAGTCTGTGAGTATCCTTTCTGGTGACCTGAGTCTCTTGGAGACAATATATTGTTGCCTCATGATATTTTATCAATTTTGCCATTCTATGTCTTTTCAGTGGTGCATTTGTTGCATTCACATTCAGGCTAATTATTGAAATGTGAGAGTTTATCCCTGTTATAAGATTCTTATAGAGCTGTTGTTGTTCCTACTTGTTGTCTTTTTATTTTGGGGTTGATTCATATGTGTTTTCAATCTTTTTCCTGCACTCTTGTGAAGAACGTTGTTGTTCTTTTTTTCCTTTTCTTCTGTGTTTAATACTTTCTTAAGTGTTTCTTGTATAGGTGGTCTAGAGGCAGCATAAGTTCTTAGGAATTGAATATCTGGGAAATATTTTACTTCTCCCTCATTGATGAAGCTTAGCTTAGTTGGGTAGGTTATTCTTGGTTGAAATTATTTATCTGTGAGAATTTTGAAGATTAGGTTCCATGCTCTGATAGCCTGAAGTGTTTCTGTAGATAAATCTGTTGCTGTTCTAATTGGTCTTCCCCAGTAGGTCATCTGACCTTTTTCTCTTACTGCCTTCAGGATTTTTTCTTTTATACCTACTTTGTTAAGGTGAATTATTATGTGTCTGGGAGTTGGTCTTCTCATTTGTTATCTTGCAGGGGTTCTCTGGATCTCTTGTGTTTGAATTTTTGCAACACTGATGAGATGAGGAAAGTTTTCTTGAATGATTTTATGGAATGTTTGTTCCAGGGTGGTCTCTGTCTCTCTTTCTGCCTGAGGAAGTCCTATTATTTCTAGGTTCGGCCTCTTGAAATAATTGGTCATCTCTTGAAGGTTTTGTTCTGTCTTTTAAAGCTACTTTTCTACTTTTTTTGACAGTTTGGGTTAGTTCTATATTTTGGTCCTCAAGCTCTGAGATTCTTTCTTCTCCTTGGCTAATTCTGCTTTCCATGCTTATTAGTTTGTTATTTATTTCAATAACAGTATTCTTTTCTGCTGTTATCTCAGTTATCAACTCCTTCCTATTTTCCTCTTGTCTCTCCTCAATTCTTTTCACTATCTCTTTAATGTCTTGTTGTCTGAGTTTGTAGTATGTGACCCGTCATTCTCTGGACTCTTCATTGTTTGTGTTCTGAAGTCTGTTTTCACAGTGTCTGACCTCCCAGGGGTCTATGTGAGACCTGTATTCTTCTTTTGCTTTTTGTTCATTTGTGTAGATTTTTCTCCCCACTTTTTTCCCCCTCTTCTTTAACTCTGTTATTCAGGGATGGCAGGGTTGTTTTTACTTCTGTTTGGTCAATCTCCTATTCTTCCTTATGTGAATCTTCTAGCTTTGTTCAATTCTGAGGCTGGACTCTGGGTTGGGGGCTATGCAGTTTTGCAATTTTGAGATGTAATTGAGGGGAGAGCTATGATTCAAGGTCTATCTGCAGATCCCAGTATCCACCGACAGGTATATGGGTACCCTGTAACCCCCTTCCCACTACCTTGCAATTTGTCCATGCAGTGTGGGTGTAAGTTTGCTCCTTGAAAGCAAAATGAGGTAAGAAAAAGGAAAATGATTGAACAGGGAAGGAGGGGGAGAAAGAGGAAGGTGGAGAGATAGAAGATTAAGAGGGATAACAGACAAACGTACTGACTAACAAATGAAAAGAGATGCAAAGACAGAGAAGAGTGAAAAAAGACTAAAACATACAAAGCCATCCTACCTCCCTATTGATATACATTTCTCCTACACAAAGAGGAGTTCCAAAGAAAAAAAAGAAAAATCAGTAAAATAACAGAAACAAAGCAAGTATGAAAAGGTTATCAAAGACTGACAGAAAGAAAAAAAAAGAAAAAAAGTACAAGATAAAAGAAACAAAAATGAGCAAAACAATCAAAGAATAAGAAATTTAAAAAGTAAAAACAACAAATCAAGCTTGCTCTGAGATTGTTCCTGTAAGCCCAATGTCCTTTCAGCTCTGATCTCTAGCTCTCATCACAGGCTGGTAGGGTTGCTTACAGCTAAAGTCAGATGTCCCAGGCCCGCTGTGAAAGGTTCAGATCTGGACTCAGTCGTTTTGCTGCCTGTAAGGTCTGCCACTCAGATCCAACCTATCTGTGTCTGATATAGTATGGGGGAGGGCCTTCTGTCTCTCCCTGTTTGATGCGATTACCTTTGGTCCCAATTTGGAGGCTGGGCAGAGCTGTGCATAACTGGGTGGGGTGGTGCAGGTCTCTGCCCAGTCCTGGGACAGAGAAAATGGCTGCAGTGGGCACCTCTTTACCAGGTATGGGCCTCCTCCCTGGTCCTCCTTGATCCTTTCTCTGTAGTTTGGACTCCAGGGTCCAGCTCATCTCTAGTCCCACCACTCTGGGGTGGCGTGGTGCAAAGGAGGGAGCCAAGACTTCTGCGGGGTGGGAGTCGAGGGCCACAGTATTGGTGCAGTATATGGGACCAGCTGCAGCAGCCCCCTTTTGCAGAGACATTCACAGTTCAACTTGTCCCATCACCATCCTCCCCCTCCCTCTTAAGTGATCATTCTAAGGAAGAAACAATTATAAAGTATTTTGAAAAAGGAATTTTAAATTTAGCACAATATATGTAAATATCTAACTTGTCCAATCAGATAGTGATTTTTCAATTTGATAAAGAAAAATAAATTCTAGATATATACTCTTTACAAATTTTTTTCCTAACACCTGAGAGTCAGTTTTATAATAAAATAACATGAAATAATAAATGGAATAAAGAGTATTCCCAAGAAATTGGTACATTTAATGTTCTACTAAATTAATGTTCTACTAAATTAAGTTAAAAATTATTATAGGATACAGAGAGTCATTATGTAACCATTAAAATTTCAATTACCAAGGATGCAACTAAAAAGTTAAAATTTGCATGCATTTGAATACACAGTCTCAAAATATGTAAAGTAAATATATCTACAAGGAGATATTGACAAGTTAAGTATTATTTGTTATATATTCTACAACTTCATTATATTCATGTATATTATACATTAAAATTAATAGAATGCTTCTATTAATTAAAAAATGCATGGAAATTAAAAAATACTTCTAAATACATTGGTCAAAGAATAAATCTCAAAATAAATTTTAAAATGTTTTAAGCTAAGTGAAAATGAAAAACACAACTTATTAAAATTTGTGGAATGCAGTGAAAGCAGTATGTAGAGGAAAATTTATAGCATTGAACATGTTACAAAAAGAGTAGAATCTCAAATCAATAATCCACATTTACACATTAGGGAACTAGGAAAAGAAAAATAAATTATATACCAAGAAGGCAGAAAACTTAAGCAGAATTAAAGCAGAAATCTATGAAACCTAAAACAAGAATTCAATGAAGAAAATTAACAAAACCAAAACCTGTTTCTTTAAAAAGAACAATAAAATTCATAAGCCTCCAGAAAGTCTAACTAAAGAAAAAAAAGAAAAGAAGACACATTCTATAATATCAGAAATTAAAGAGAGGCTATTACTACAGATCTTATGAATAACAAAAGGATAATAAAAGTAATACCATGAACAAATTTAGGTCCATAAATTTGGTAACCTAGATGAGATAGGCTGATTGCTTGAAAGATACAGTTTGAGCAGCAGCTGTAGCTCATGCCTGTCATCCCAGCACTTTGGGAAGCTAAAGTGGGAAGGTTGTCTGGACTCAAGAGATTGAGACCAACCTGGGCAACATATCGAGACTCTCTCCACTGAAAATAACAACAACAACAACAACAACAACACATAGCCAGCAGGGTGATATGTGCCTGCAGTCCCAGCTACTTGGAAGCTTTATCTAACTAAGTCCAGGAAGTTGAGGCAGTAGTGAACCATAATCATGTCACTGCATTCCAGCCTGGACAACAGAGTGAAATCCCAATTTTTAAAAAAAGATATAATTTGCAAAAACTTACACTGAAGAAAAGAAAATTCTAATAGACATATATTTACTTTTTAAATTGAATCAATAATTTAAAACTTCCAAAACAAAGCTGAAGATGCAGATGAGTTCAGTGGTGAATTCAACCATATGTTTAAGGAAGAAACTATACCAATTCTATATAATGCTTTTCATAAAGTAGAGGCAGAAGGTACACTGTCTAACTTATTTTATAAGGCCAGAATTATCCTATTACCAAATTCAGACATGAACATTGCCAGAAAAGAAAAGTACAGACCAACATGTCTCATAAATGTAGATGCAAAAATACTCAACAAAATGTCAAATTGCATCCAGTAATGTATATATACTTATATACTATACTATATATAGTCATATACTATAACCATGTGGGATTTCTATCATAATTATATACTGTAACCAAGTGAGTTTTTTTCCAGATATTCAAGACTAGTTCAACATTTGAGAATCAATTAATGCAATCCATTGTATCACCAGACTATCAGTTACAGATCATATCAATAGACACAGAACAAGTGTTTTACAAAATCCATCATACATTTATGATAAAAACTCTTAGTAACCTAGGAATAGAGGATATGTTTCCCAATTCAGTAAAGAACATCTATAAAAAACTCACAGCTAATGTCATACCTAATGGTGAGAAATTTGAAGCTTTTCCATTAAGATCAGAAACAAGGCAAGGCTCTCCCCTCTCACTTCTTATTTGCAACATCATATTGGAAGTAGTAGCTAATGCAGTAAGAACAGAAAATGAAATAAAAGGAATGCAAATTGCAAAAGATAAAATAAAACTGTCTTTATTCAGAGAAGATATGATCATTTATGTAAAAAATCCAAAAGAATTGATTTTTAAAAATACAGCCTTGATAATCAATAAGCAATTATAGCATGATTGAAGCATAAAAAGTTAATACACAAAAGCCAGTTACTTTTCTATATGCCAGTAATGAACAAGTGAAATTTAAAATTAAAAACACAAACCCATTTACAATAACGTACTCAATAATAAAATATAAATCATACAATCTAACAAAATATAAACAGTATTCATATGAGAGAAACTATAAAACTCTGATGAAAAAAATGGAAAAAACCTTAATAAATGTTGATGTATTTTATGTTCATAAACAGAAAGACTCAATACTGACACAATGTCAGTTCTTCTCAGCTTGATTTATAGGTCCAATAAAATTCCAATTTAAATATCAACAGATTATTCTGTGAATGTTGAAAAACTGCTTCTAAAGTTTATATGGAGAGACGAAAGATGCAGAAGAGCCAACATCTGTTGAAAGAGTACAAAGTTGGAGGATTCACACTATGCAACTTCAAGATTTACTATAAAGTTTCAATAATGAAGAAAACATGGTATGGCAAAATAATAGAAAAATAGATCAATGGAACAGAATAGAAAGTCTAGAAATAGACCCAGATAAATATAGTCAACTGACCTTTGACAAAGAAGAAAAGGCAAAGGCAATAGAGTGAAGCAAAAAATTGTCTTTTAAAAATTGATTTTGTAAAAACTTAACATGCACATGCAAAAAAAAAAAAAAAAAAAAAAGGTTTCTAGACACAGATCTTATACCCCTCACAAAAATTAAATTCCAGTGAATCATGGACCTAAATGTAAGACACAAAACTACAACTCATGTAAGATAATATAGGAATAATACTATAAGAAAGGGATTGGCAATAGTTGGAAACTGCCAGGGGCGGGGGCACACCTCATCAACAAGGGTACCTGCATAATGAACATTTGTATGCCTAACCCTGAATTGTACCCCACATCTGCAAAAAAAAAAAAAAAAAAAAATTAAAGATGACATAGGAGAAAATATAGGAGAAAACCTTGGGTGTGTGACTGACTTTATGGATAGAGCATTATAGGCACAATCTATGAAATAAATAATTGATTAACTAGACTTCAGTAGAATTAAAACTTCTGCTCTTCATAGACAATTTCAAGAGAATGGGAAAACAAGCCACAAACTGGGAGAGAATATTTGTGAAAGATACAGATGATTAAGGAATGTTATCCAAAATACACAAAGCACCCTTAAAATTCAACAATAAATAAACAACCTGATTAAAAAGTGGGCTGAAGACCTTAAGAGACATGTTACCATAGAAGATATACAGAAGTCAAATAAGCAGATAAAGAGATATTCCACATCATATATCACAAGAAAATGTAAATTGAAGCAATGAGATACTACTACTTACCTATTAAAATGGCCAAAATCTGGAACACTGACAGCACTAAGTACTAGTAAGAATATGGAACAACAAGGACTCTTATTTATTGCTGGTGAGAATACAAAATAATACAGCAACTTTAAAAAGAACTTTGGTGGCTTTATTTTCTTTTTTCTTTATTGTTTTTTTTACAAAACTGAACATATTCTTATCATGTGACATAGCAATCTCATTATCTTGTATATATCCAAGGGAGTTGAAAACTCATGTCTATTGTAGCAGATTTATGTATAGGTGTCAAAACGTGGAAGCAACAAAATGTTCTTGAGTAGGCAAGTAGATTAAAAAAGCAGTTATATTCAGGCAATGGAATATTATTCAGTGCTAAAAAAGAAATACACCATCAAGTCTTGAAAATACATGAAGAAACTTTAAATGCATGTGACTACACAAAAGAAAACAAACCAAAAATGCTACACATTAAGCAATTTGTGTGTACTACTATGATGGACAGCCATCCTTATACATTTGTTCAAAACCATTGAATGTACAATATCAAGAGTGAACCCTAATGTATACTATAGACTTTGGGTTAATATAAAATGTCAATGTGGGTTCATCAGTTGTAATAAGTGTACCACTCTGGAGAAGGATGTTAATCATGAGGGAGGTTATGCATGTGTGGAAGCAAGGGAGATATGAGAAATCTCTGTACATTCCTCCTAAATTGCTATGAACCTATAGCTACTTATCAAAATAAACTGTTTAAAAATTCAACTTATAAAAAGACTAACTAAAGGTATTATTCACTTTAGCCACATGGAAATCTTTGCTTACATTTAGAGCCATAACCTTCTTTGAATAAGAATAATAACAATTTAGTAGGAAAACACTCAAGAAAGTTTGATAAGAAAATTTGGATAGGGTAAACAGAGTTGAGTGTCTAAGAAAGCTGAGAAATGAAAGAGTATTTGAAGAGAAAAAGGGGTCAAGAGAAGAAATTTTTCTAAACATAAAAAAGATACAGCTTTTTTTGTTTGCTACTAGGAAATATCAAGTAGAAATGACCTGAATTGTGTATTTAAAATTCTTAACCAGCCACACCTCAGAAACAGATTTTATTATATATAGTAATTCTTTTCTTCTTTTTTTTTTCTTTGTAATTCTGTTAGGAGTAGAG
Source organism: Tarsius wallacei (assembly GCA_963574415.1). Taxonomy (NCBI): domain Eukaryota; kingdom Metazoa; phylum Chordata; class Mammalia; order Primates; family Tarsiidae; genus Tarsius; species Tarsius wallacei. The sequence goes on along the minus strand of CAUYQG010090541.1, from coordinate 22,749 downwards.
ACAAGTTCTGTTTAGAAACAACTTCAGGAACAGTTTTTATGTTTTGTTTTTACACTGAAAACCATTCAGATTTGCTTCAGCCTCAAAGAGAATGTTTAAAACATGACATCAATCTGCACTTTTTATTTAAATGGGAAAAGGGTTAAATAAAATTTCAGCAATTAATTAAATTCACCGGAAATTAAAAGAATAAAAGGGGGGATCAATCCCACTTACACAATATTTGATTAACGTTTGAAAAGCAATGTGTTTGACTATGTTAACAAAACAAAGAACAAAACTCAACTAATCATCTCAATCGAAGCAGAAAAGGCATTTGGAAAAATCAAACATCCAGTCCTGATAAAAATTGGCAACTAGGCAAAAGGGAGAACTCTCTAGAAATTAAAGATATCTATGAAAAAAAACCTACAACTAGCAACATACTTCATGATAAAAGACTTGATGTTTTTCCAAAAAAAAGAAAAAAATATGTTTGCTCTTGTCAGTTCTATTAAACTGGAGGTTCTAACCGTGAAATAAAATAAGAAAAAAAAAAACCAACACTGAAATTAGGAAGACAACTTATAAATTATCTTAATTTCCAGATAATATAAAATAATCTGAGGACTATACAGAAAAAGCTATTGCACGAATAAGTGAGTTTAGCAGAATTCCATGGTATCTAAGTAATATATACAAATCAATTATATTTCTATCTACTGGCAACATATAGTCAAACCTTGAAATCTTGAAATATCACTTAGATATTGAAAAGGCATAAGATGAAGTCAATTTAGTCAAAGAACAACCATTTTAATATTGCTTAATTGTATCATGTTTTTCTAGCAGTTTGCTTTAATTTACCCTCCAATCACTAGGAAAGGTCAGAATAGGTTTCTCAGAGGTAGCTATTGATAATTGTCTTACAGTCCCTTCCCCAGCTTATTTTGTAAACAAGTTAACTTAATTAGCCCTTCATGACTTTCATGACACAGACCCCATCAACATGGCGTAGTCTTGTGACTAATCCCCCCATCTGCCTGCTGTGTCCATCACCTCATGTCAGTACTTGTTCTTACCTGTCCCCTCAAGAAAAAGAGAATAAGTCCAACTTACTGCTTCAGGGGGATGGCACAAAGCTTAACTCTACCCAAATACTGGATAGGTACATAAGAGTCAGTGTGCAGTAACAATAGAATTTAAGTCTAAGTTACAAACCTTCATCATGGAAGAGACTACCAGAAAAAAATTTTTAAATGATTCATCTGAAAGTGATACTTCCAAGGCACTTGGATGAAAAAAGTAAAATGATAACAACAGCAACAGTAACTGTGAAGTGATATATTCCCAACCTGAGACACATTTTGTTCCTTTATAGAAAAGAAACATTTGCCACAAGTGAGTTCACATCAATAACTTACAAGGCACAATTAGCCAGAATCAGTAACAGTAATGAATAGGAAAATTAGTTCTGCAATTCTCAAAAATATAAGACAATAAAACTGGCTCAATTTTCCAACAAGCTGAATGCCTTTGGAACTGAAGATTGGGAAACATACATTTGTACAAAGAAACATACCTATGTTTGCCTGTTGACCAAAAGGGAAATTTCTAGCAAAAATAGAACAAATGGCTAATGAATATATGAAAAGCTACTCAAATTCAAAAGCAATCATGAAAATCAATTTTAAAGTAAAAAGGACAAAAATGGAATTGATATACCCATTGAGCAGTCATTTTAACACTGCCTAATTCTGTAATATTCTCTCAACATTTCCTGGGTTGCCCTCTAATCAAGGACAGAACAGGTTCCTCAGAGGTAGCTATTGACAATTGTTTTACAACTCCTCCCCAGCTTGTTTTGTACTAATTCGCTTTTTTAGTCTAAGTATTTGCATCCATTCATAAGAACCACATTAACCTAATCAATCATCTCTTTCTGACTTTCATGACACAGACAGATCCCCCCCCATCATGATAACAGTCACATAATTAACCCATCTATCTTCCTGCCATCTATCCCCTGATGTCAGTACCTGTGCTTACCTGTGCTGTTCATGATGACATGAAACAGACCACCACCCAGTCATCTTAACAACCTGCTTCCCATCAAAGGGAAGATTTAAAAGTATTTAGCCTCAAACAGCCATTTGTCACTGCTTATTTAAACTCTTATCTGGCCTCATGGCTCTTTGAGCTATGGTCATCATGCTTCCTAGATTTGGCCCCTACCTTGGAAAGATAAATCTCCTCTCTCTTTTCTATCTCTAATTTGCATTCTGAGTAAACTATATTTCCCAGTCTAACTTCTGTGCAATTCTTTGCATCTTATGCATGGCACCAAATGGCAGACACCCCACCCCCATCTGGCCTGACTTAACAGATATTATGAAAATATGAAATATTTTAAGACAAATATGACAAAAGTTGAGCAAGACTGTGTACAAAAATCAAAAATAAGAAAAGTAATGAGATGAATTAAAGACCTTGATTAATGAAAAGTCCTGGCTGGACACGATGGCACACTCCTGTATTTCCACACTTTGGGAGGTTGAGACAAGAGGATTGCCTGAGCCTGGGAGCTTGAGACCAGACTGGGCAATATGATGAGGTCTTGTTTCTACAATAACTCAAAAAATTAGCCAGACAAGGTGATGTGCACCTGTAGTCCCAGCTATTTGAGAGGTTGAGGCAGAAAGATTGCTTGAGCCCAGCAGGTCAAAGCAGCAGTAGCTGTAATTGTACCACTGTATTCCAGTCTGGGTGACAGAGTGAGATTCCATTTCAAAATATAAAATAAGTAGACAAAATGAAATAAAAATCTTAAAAGTTTTTAAAACGATGAGGCCTAACATTTTCTTGGGTCAGAAGACACATTATAAAGGTGTCGTGCCTGGCTAATCCCAACATGTTGGGAGGCGGAGGTGAGGGGTTTGCCTGAGCCCACGTGCTTGAGACTAGTCTAGGCAACTTGGCGAGACCTCATCTCTACAATAATTCAAAAGCTTAGCTGAGCATGGTGACACACACCTGTAGTTTCAGCTACTTGGATTGCTACGACTGAAGGACCACCTGAGCCCAGCAGTTGGAGGCTGCCGTGGCCATGAGTGTGCCACTGCACTCCAGCCTGGGTGACAGAGAGAGATTCAAACTTAAGAAAAAAAAAAAGTAGCACATCTCTCCAAATTGATCTATTGTTACAAAGCAATTACAATAAAAATTGCAGCAGATTTTATGTAGAAGTTAAAAGTGGATTCTAAAACTTATATTAATAGGCAGAAAAACAAAAATCACCATATTAATTTTTTAAAAGATTAATTTGGAGTTCTTTCATTACCTGAATTCAAGAATTAGTCAACCTTTAGTAAAGAATAGAATATGGTATTACCATAAAGATAAATAAACAGATAAATGAAACAAAATATAGTTGAGAAATGGATCTGTGCATATGTAGACAACTGACTTTCAACAAAGGTGCAAAGGCAATTTAGTAAATAATAGATATTATCAAATGGTGCTGTGGAACTGTAGGAAGTTTATATTCAAATAAATAAACAAAAAAGTAAATTTTTTTATACTTTTAACCATATTCAAAAATTAACGCCCAAATGGATCACATTCATAAATATACAAGGGAGAATTCAAAAATAAATGGAATTTCTTTATAAAAAGTGTATTTATTCTTACATGTTTAAAATTCAATCACCTTAGTAGTATTCTCTGTTTGATGCCATACACCTGTCGAGATGGTTTCTCCACTGCTCAAAACAGTTTTTAACTCTTCGATTTTGATGGCTTTCAGTGTTTTTCCCATTTTTTGTTTCATCTTTTTCACATCAGCAAAATGTTTCCCTTTGAGGAATTTTTTCATTCCAGGAAACCAAAAAAAGTTGCTCAGGGAAAGATCAGGTGAATAGAGAGGGTGGGGCAAAGGGGTCATGTGGTGCTTTTGGTCAAAAACCACTGAACATTCAGGTAGGTGTGGCATGTGCACTCGTAAATCACCCATCATGAAATTCACTAAAGACAAATACAGCCTCTCACAACAATGCTAGCTGATACATTCATGTCAATGGGTTCCTAAAACACTTACCTATGAGGGAAACCTGTACTACCAGGGCCCACCCTCCAAAAAATAATTTCAGTTTTCTTGTGGTTCCCCTCTCATAAACCTTAAAACGTCAAACAGCTGTTATCTAAGAAAACATAGTAAAAAATCATTTGTGACCATGGGTTAGGCAAATAATTCTTCTATTGAGCACCCAAAGCACAATCCTTGAAACAACAGATTTACAAAATGAAGTTTCTATAAAGAAAATAAAATAAAGAGTGGGCTTCAAAAGATACTGTTAAGAGCAAAAACTGGTCTCTGACTAGAAAAATTAATTTGCTAATTATATATCTCATAAAAGACATGAATCTAGAATATATGAAAAACTCTTAAAAGTAAAAAGAGGAAAAAAACATAAAAATGACCAAAGAATATGAGTAGACATACTAGAATATGAGTAGACATATTTTCATGTACTGATTTATTAATCAGTACATGAAAATAATTTTTAAAAAGTTATAATTTAGGTAAATGTATTTTAGATTATAATAAAATATTACTGCATAAATCTATGAGAAGTAGGCACATTGAAAAGACTGACCATACAGTTTTCACTGAAATGTAGAGAAATTAAATTGCTGGTGGAAATACATAGCACTGCAACTACTCTGGAAAACAGTTTGATAGTTTCTGAAAACCATTATATAAACATATATGCCTACCATGTGATGTAGACAATTTGAATCTAGCTAATCGCCAAAGAGAAATGATAGGTTTTCTCCATACAAAGTCTTGTACACAATTGTTCCTAGGAGGTGTACATGTAATAGTCAAAACTGGAAATAATCCAGACATCCTTTAATAGTTGAGGAGGTAAACAAATTATTACAAATCCTACACAATGAAATCCTACCAATGAAAAAGAATAAGCTATTGCTAAATTCAACTATAGGGATAAATCTTAAAATATTAATAATGAGTGAAAAAGGCCACTTAATCAGGAGAACATCCTATATTATTGCATTTATATAAAATTCTAGGAAATGCAAACTAATCTGTAACATCAGAAAACAGATCAGTGCTCACATTGGAAGAAATGAAAAGGAGAAGGAAGGATTAAGAAGAAGGTAATATTAAAGAGCAAAAATATTTTTTTATGGGTGATCGCTGTGTTCATTTATTTGATTGCTGTAGCTATTTCACGGGTATATAAATATGTCAGAACTACCAGCAGGGCACAGTGGCTCATGCCTGCAATCCCAGCACTTTGGGAGGCCAAAGTAGGAAGGCTGCTTGAGCCAGGAGTTCAGGACCATCCTAAACAACATAGCGAGACCTCAGCTCTGCAGAAAATTAAAAAAAAAAAAAAAACAGCCTGGTGTGGTTGCACTCACCTGTCATCCCAGATACTTGGGAGGTTTAGAAAGAAACATCGCCTAACTTCAGGAGGTCAAGGCTGTAGTGAACCATAATCATGGCACTGTGCTCCAGTCAGGGAAACAGAGTGAGACCCCGACTCAGAAAAACAAAAATTACCTATCCATATACTTTAAATATGTGTAATTTATTTTATATTAAGTATACATCAATTAAGATGTCAAAAAACAAAGTTGCTTGACCACTTTTCTCCCTTCCAATTACCAATTCCAGACATATTGTTCATTAATTTTTTGTATACATTGTCTTCCATTCTTATTATTTTTAGGGTTACATTAATAATATGTCTTTTGTTTAATTATATTTCTAAGAGATAAAATAGAAACAATTCAGTCTAAAAGATTCTCCAATACTCCTTAGTAATGTTAGCACTGTTTGTATTCATGACTCCTATATAATGTCCAACATGCATACATTTAGCAAACGCACCACAGGGCATGAGAATCCATAATCAGGAAATATATAAGAAATCTATTCTTCATTTCAAAAGTAGACTCAGATAAAAAAAATTAAAAAGTATAATGAGACCTATTCTGGTACCAGATAATTGCTTATTTTAATAGTTTCAAATATGTGCATATTTTTAATTTTTTATTTATTCCAAGTTTATTTAAAATGTTATTAAATTATTGCCAGTTAAAAAATTGTCTCCTCTATTATTAATTCCAAATTTAACATATAGAAGGGTCTTCTTTTGACAGGAGAGGAAATAATCTTGGATGATGCTTCTGATCTTCATAGACTCTCAAAGGAAAATCCCTGTCCACATACATAAATTTCCTGCCTTTTTCTTCTGTAAGAGTAGGAAAAGTACAATTTTCACTGAGATTCTTTGCTGGTTAAACTGGGATTGGACTGCCTTGGTCAGTTCTCTGTGGAAATGACATTTTCTCCCAAATGGAACCATCAATTAGCCACTATCTCAAACAGAAGTTTGTGTAAGATATCTTTTGAAATTGCTTAGCAAGGACCAATCTCTCTTAGCATAAGGCTAGTCATGAAGGGTTGCAGAAGTTGTGAAGAGGGGTAATTGGCAGAATTTGTATGATCTTGATATATCTCAAATGTTAGTCTTTAATATTTTTCTTTTGTCCTAATGCACTCTCCACTTTGTTTGAATAATTTGACTTTAGGTAGTAAATTTCATGCTTATAGTGTCTGGTTATGGACCCAGAGAACACTGTTTTTGTCTTGTTCTTGATCATCTTTGTATCCAAGCCTAAAAAATAGTGTGTGCCCTAAATGAACATGATTATTAATGAATACTGAAAATTTTAAGTGGATATTTTGCTATATGGATGATGGAAAATAGTTTCTGAAAGGCAATTTGGCAATATGTATCAACAACTTAACATAGCAACATATCTACCAGCTTATTTCTTGGAACTGTACCCAAGAAAATCGAGTAGTGCAAAGATGTATTATACATACATTCAATACAGCAAATTTCATGATAGAACAAACAAAAGCCAGCAGAATCTAAATGATATAGTACTTAGTACAGTAGGTTAGTAAATTATAGCAAATTTGTAAAATGGAAGAATATGTCACCACTGAAAATATATTTTTGATTTTTTTTTAAATTTTAGCTTGTTCTCTCCATCTATTTATTTTCACACTATAGTTTGCATTTCTTTTTGTTATCTCTTTCTACACACACACACGCACACAAACACACACACATACATATATATTATATATATATATATACACACATACACATATACACATATGAGGATAAGTAAAAATTGTACTCTGTATTCTTCTTGGCTTTGTTTTGTTTACCAATTCATTTTTGGATAGAATTTTTTTTCCACCTGGGCTTACCTTTTGCCCTTAAAAATTATTCTCCACTTACCTGGGCACTATTTAATTATTTTCCTTGACACCTGAGTGGGAGGACTGGGTGTGCAAGGTTTATTTTTATGTCAGCCTTTCTCTCCCTGAGAGGAGAGAAAAAAAGAGCTGGGGATAAGGTTCAGTAACATACAGTCGGGAATTCTCTCCTTATCTTTTTCTCTGAATATATTGAAAATGGTGCATCAGAGTCCAGTGTTGTCATAAGAATTATGCTAGCCTTAGGCCTCCGTTTATACTCAAGCCTTAGGTGAGTTTTGTCAGTCTCAAATTTTAGTCATGATAAAGAAAGTAGAACTGCATTACCACATTATTTTACCTCCAATCTGGTCACCGTGACTGAGTTAAGTGGGGCAATATCAGCCTTTTCCATAATTTACCCGGATCTCTAATGCTAATCTCTAAGTAGAGGAGTATTGGTATGGTCTTGAAAAAATAACTCCTCTAATTTAAACCACTGCTGATAAGTTCTGCGCAGCAACGAAATTTTTTTGTCAATTCCCTATGATTTCATTCTAGATTTCCTATTTGGCCTATGGTATATTGTATTTTGCTGACACTTCAAAAAGTTTGTTTCACAATTTGTGGATTTTACTCTAGTTTTAATAGACACAAATGTTCTACTATCTTAGAAAAAAACAAAAACAAAACAGAAGGAAGAATCAATTTGGTCTATCTCAGCTTGTTTCGTGCACATCCAAGCAAGCTCTCAAGTAAATGTTACAATGGAAGAAAAAAATCCTAAAGGCAGCCAGAGAAAAGGGACAGACCACCTACCAAGGCAGACACATCAGAATTGCAATAGACAGCTCTTCAAAATCTTACAAGCCAGAAGGGACTGGGGACCCATCTCTAACTTCCTTAAAGAAAAGCTATTCCAGCAAATAATTTCCTGCTTCATGCAGTTTGTCCGTGAGTTGGCGAGCTGGTGCCCCAAAGATGTTGCAGTTCCTGGAGCTGCGCTACCAGCCTACAGGTCACATGGTGGTCGAGGATGCGATGGGATTCAGAAAGGGCAACGCGGTGGCACCTGAGAAATCAGGAATGCCAGCAGCTATGGAGCCCCAAGGAATCCTATAGCTGCCTCAGTTTAGGGGCCGGCACCCCGAAAAGTGTTTACAGTTCCATCAGTTTGGTGGGCCGGTAAGCCAGGCCCCCACGAAGTGTTGAAGCTTTCTCAGCTCGCGGATCTGGCTCTTCCAGTTCAGTGTGTGCAGCTCTTCTAGTTCAGCAGTTCCAGTTTCTTGTCTCATACCTAAGAAAAAGAGGAACACAGATACTGGAGAGTAAGTCAAGTGAGTAAGTCAGAATTCATTAGAAGATAGGAAAGCTGAAAGAGGGTTGCCAATGATGCCTCTGCGGTCAGGTGTTTATATAGTCTTGAGAGTGTTCTGACTGGTTGGCAGTAGAACCAATCAGAGAGAGGCACCGTACTGTGGGATTGAAAATGCAACAGTGAGGAGAGGATTGAAAAGGGCCAATCAAGAAGAAGCATGTGAAAGGGGAAGGCCGCAGACCTGGAAATAGCTGTTCTCACTCCAGTCCAGTCCACTGGGGCTTGCTGAGGAAGTTTTACCGGGACCTGCCCTAATCTGTCTGCCTATCCCATTTCTTCCTTTCTTCTCTCTCACTACCCTTCCAAGTCAAGCTTCATTAATGCAGGAGAATTAAGATCCTTCCTAGACATGCAATCCGTAAGAGAATATGCCACCTCCAGACCAGCCCTTTACGAGACCTTAAGAAGGCTCTAAGCACAGAAATATAAGAATGGTTCCACCCATTGCAGAGGTATAAGTAAGCACAGAGTACACATACCACACAAATCAACAACAAAGCCTAGAATGCAGAGCAGCTTTTGCGTGTGTGTGTGTGTGGGGGGTCTCACTCTGTTACCCATGCTGGAGTGCAGTGGCATGCTCACGGCCACCACAGCCTCGACCTGCAGGGCTCAGGTGATCCACCTCAGTCTTCCAAGTCACTGGAATCACAGGCATGTGCCACCACACCAGGCTAATTTTATTTATTTATTTATTGGAGAGACAAGGTCTCCTCGTGTTGCTCAAGCTGGTCTAGAACCTCTGAACTCAGGCAATCCTCTTGCCTCCGCTTCCCATAGAGCTGGGATTACAGACTTGAGCCACTTCACCCTGCCAGAGCAGCTTCTTAATAAAATACGACAAAGAAAAAACCCTCCACATTTCAACAATTAACTTAAATATGAATGGACTGAATGCACCACTCAAAACGCAGAGAGTAACAAATTGAATAAAGTATGATCTATCCTTCTGTTGGGTTCAGAAACTTCACCTCACTGAAAATAACAGCCAAAAGATAAGATAAAGAGGTCTAGAGAAATGTATTTCAGGGAAATGGAAAACAAAAAATAACAGAAGTAACTATTCTTATATCAGATAAAGCAGACTTTAGACCAATAAAAGTTAAAAAGGACAGTGAAGGGCACTACATAATGACAAAGGGCTCAATTCACCAGCAAGAAATATCAATCTTGAACATAAACACACTCCACATAGGAGTACCCTGATTTATTAAACAATTGCTAATTAATCTAAAAGAAGATATAGATAGCCATTCAATTATAGTTGGAGACATCAAAATCCTGTTAACAGCTTTACAAAAAGCATTAAAGCAGAAAATTAACACACATCAAGAAAATAAGAGAACTCTCAAGTAAATAGTACAATGTCACCTCCTTAAAGGAGATGAAAAGATAGGAACAATCCTATTCCAAAACCAGTAGAAGAATAAAAATTGTCAAAATAAATTCAAAGCTGAATAAAATAGAGACAAAAAAAATCATACAAAGAATTAACAAGTCAAAAAGCTGGTTCTTTGAAAAGATAAAAAGATTGACAGATTAACAACAAAAGAGAGAGAAAATTCAAATCAGCACAATCAAAAAGAAAAAGGTTGATGTTACACCTGACCCTCAAAAATTACAAAATATTTTCAGAGATTACTATACCATGTGTATGTGACTAAGACAAAAACTCTAAAGGAAGTGAAGAGATTCCTGGCAACCTCTCAAGATTGAATCATGAAGAAATTGAAACTGTAAACAGAGTAATAACTATCCAAGAAATTGATTCAGTTAAGGAAACTCCCTGCCAAGAAAAAAAAAAAAGCCCTGAGTCAGATGGTTTCTCAGTTGAATTCTATCAAAAGTACAAGAGAAATCCTTCTAAAAATATTCCAAGCAATCAAGAAGAAAGGAATTGTCCCTAACTTATTATATGAAGCCAATATTATCCTGATGCCTCAAAAAGGCAAATATCGAACAAAAAAGAAAACTTCATGCAAATTACCCTGATGAACATAGATGCAAAAATTCTCAACAAAATACAAGGAATGAGGATCATTCCTCATGACCAAGTGGGCTTCTTTTCTGCATTACAAGACAAATTTAACATACACAAATCAATAAATGTAATCCATTGCATGAAGAGACGTAAAACCAAGAATTGCATGATTAACTCAGTAGACACAGAAAAAGAACATCCATGCTCACGGATTGGAAGAATCAGTGTTGTCAAAATGTCCATTCTACTCAAAGCTATCAACAGATTCAACACAAACTCTATCAAGCAACCAAAACCATTTTTCACAGACCTAGAAAAGACAATACTCAAATTTGTATGGAAGCAAAAGAGAGCCTGAAAAGCTAAAGTAATCCTCAGAAAAAAAGCAAGCTTGATGTCATCACACACCCAAAATTAGACCTTTACTACAAGGCTACAGTAACTAAAACAGCATGGTTCTGGTATGGAAATAGACCCACAAACCAATAGAACAGGACATAGAACTCATAAATAAAAAGACCTCCAACCAACTCATCTTTGACAAAGCAAACAAAAATACACATTGGGGAAAGCAAACCATATTTATCAAATTGTGCTGGGAAAACTGACTAACCACATGCAAAATAATGAAACTGGGCCCCCACTTATCACCATCTAAAAAAATTAACTTGGAATAATTCAAGGACTTAAATGTGAAACAGCAGACTATAAGAATCTTAGAAGAAAACCTAGGGAATACCCTCCTGGACATTGGCATAGACAATAAGTTCATGGGCCAACTCCTCAATAGCAAGTGCAGCAAAAACTAAAGTTGACAGATGTGACCTTATCAAACTAAAGAGTTTTTGCACAGCAAAAGAAACCATCAAGAGTGTAAAGAGACAATACACAGAATGGGAAAAAAAAATATTTGCAAGCTATACATCTGACAAAGCCTTAACATCCAGGATCTATAAGGAACATAAAAAATTGACAGGATAAAAAAGCTCTATTTCTTGAACTTTGGGGATTGATTTGCCTATTGCAATGTAAATGTATTTTGAAAAGGTAACATCCTGGGTTAATTATTCATTAATTTCTGTGCTTATTTTTTTATTTCTTTATTAAACTTTTGCTGAGTCACTCTTCTTGCCTAGGTAAGCTCTAGTTGTTGGGGACAGAGGCCTGAACAAAGGAGATCTGCATGTCAACCTTTCTGGAATTTATGTTTTGAAGTAACTAACAACTGAAAAGCACATTCAGATGGACAGTTAATAAGCCTAAAAGAATCATAAATTGAGGGAAACAGGTATCCAGGAAGTATAGGCTACTCAGTTCAAAACTAACTTCACCTACTTGAAAATTTTAGAGCTGGTGCTGACCTGTGCATGTGCACTGCTGCTACAGTAGGAGTTAATTCTAAAGCTTTGCTTTCTGTCTGGAAATTGAAGGGTTTTATAACATATGTAAGTGCTTGTGAGATAATGGGTCTAACCATAATGGCAAAGGCTAGATAAAAGAGATACATTCTGAAAGGCAGACACATTTTCCCTTAAAATGTAAACATATTCTCCAATAATTTGTCCTTTATGATTTTATATTGGAAGGCCACTTTATAGCTCTTAATGTCTATTTGAAGATCTGCTCACCAGAGGAAAAAAGGCAATTAAGGACAGCAGGATTGAGTTCCCCCATCTTCCACTTGTTCCTATTCATGGAAAAGTTGTGCTTTTTAGCTTAGATTTGCAGAGGCTCCTGAAAACCTTTTGGCTGCGCAGGTAAGCATCTTTCAGAAAAACACATCTTCCCTTGAGATACTTGCAAATATCGCATCTGTTCTAGACAACATAGAAGAGAGAGCTGTGTGCTCTAATTAGAGAGGAAAATTACTTGAAGTGTATTAGTTGATCACTGAGAGTGACTGATGCAAACGGTAGGAGGAAAAGAGCTCCCTTAGATTTGAAATAATGCTATCTACACAATTTGAGTGCCCATACTATGTAAATCAAATTACGTCTTTTCTCCACCTTGACTGTAAATTAACAGGGAATAAATGTCAAGAAATCAAAATTGTACTTTTCCATAAGCAAAAGTATAAATGTTAGTCTGAATCTACTGAGTTTATACAATTTGGCTGGTAATACTGTTAATACATTGTTTTTCTTCAGAGAATTTTCTTTGGTTACAGCCTCCTAAAAAACTGCAAATACAGCTCCAACAACTTTTCCTTGCAGCATTTTGGAATTGTCCTCACCCAGTAGGAAGTAAAATACATGCACTGGTCTGCAAAATTTTTAAACATAAATAAATAAGTAAAAAGCAATCAAACAAAAAACTGCTGTTTTAAAATAAAGTTCAACAAACTTTGGTTTAATTTCCTGCAAAAGTCACATCAGGATTAGTTTAAATTTCAGGTCAAGAGGCAGCTTTTTGGATTGCCTGAGCCCGCGGGTTCGAGACCCGCCTGGGCAAGCGAGACCTCATCTCTACAATAAATCAAAAAATTAGCCAGGCGTGGTAGCGCGTGCCTGTAGTTTCAGCTACTTGGAAGGCTGAGGCGTAAGGATCGCCGGAGCCCAGCAGGTCGAGGCTGCGGTGGCCGGAGCGGCCACTGCACTCCAGTCTGGGCAACAGAGTGAGACTCCAACTCAAAAAAAAAAAAAGAGGCAGATTTTTCCTATTTGATCTGCAGCAATTGAAGCACATCGAATAGAAGCACTATTTTAAACACAAAGGTTAAACACTGTTGCATTTTGACAAAGGTTAAATGTCTATTTACCAAAGTTAATGACTTAATAACATTTTGAATACCATTCTTTTTATAAAGGTTAGTCTCATATTTTTGACTTCATGTTTCCTCTCTTAAGAGGAAGTACTCATTAGGACCCAAACAATTATCTAATTGTTAATTTGTTTTGGTTTTATTTATAATTCTTCAATCAGTGTATTACCTATTTGGATTGCAAGTTAATTTTTTAAAGAAGAACATTTTTTTGAAAAAAAGAAATAATGCTCTCAGAAAATTGGTAATTTCAAAAAGTTATAAAGGAGGATGAAGGTTTTAGAAAGCTATCTAGGGTAGAAATACAATGTATGGTGGGATCACATGCTTTTCAAGTGTGTACAAAAGATGAATAAATAATGTCTTGGAATCGGGAAAATCACTGTCAGATGATCATACTTAGGAAAATGTGAAAAAACATTTGCTACACAAGGGAACAGCATATGGTAAATTTGGCGTTACCTTTGATGCTGCTTTTAGCTAACACAATTGCAATAATTTATTGTGTGTAGTATATTAATTTTAAAAGTGCTAAAGTATATAATTCATTCTTTTTTCAATATCTCTAAGTGACTATAAACACCTCATCTCCTTTACTTCTTAGAAATTAAACAGAGAATGCAGACAATGTAAATTAATGCTTATTTTGTAAATATATACGTCTAGAAAAAATACATTTAGTAATGTTACAAATGTATTGCTTTGCAGATAAGATATTGTCCTTGATGAAATATTTTAAATCCAATTACAAGTACTGTTACAAATGGCAGCATTGTGTCAAGTTTCACACATTCCACATGGAACTTATTTCAAGGTTATGGTTGTGAATTGCAGAAAGTGATGGAGGACTAACAGAGAAACAATTGTGAGAATGCCTCTCCCTTTTGAAGAGAGAACTCAGTCAGGCAGAGGAATGCCATCTGATCTGTCAGAAGGTGAAGATCAATGAGGAGTGAAAGCCTAGTTTCACTTTTGTATGAGGTACACAAATGAAACAATGCAAATGGGGAACGGTGGAAGATGGCTAAGCTTGGGGCTATTTTCAAAAGAATCTGAGGATAAGACTATGACTTCTTGGGAAAAATCCAAGAGTGGGTAAAGTCAAGTGATACAGTATTCCAATAGATCCATGCACCATTTTGTGTTTCATCTCTTTTGTCACTATTCTGAAAAAAAAAAAAAAAGTATCGTGTGTTTTATTTCTCTATTTTAGCATATCTACATTTATTTTTATTATCCAACTTTAGTTCAGTGTTTCTTGGGAAACGTTATAACAATTTTAATTACATAAGCCTAAAGTTACCTATCCATTGTACTTATATTGATGTCGGTGACTAAAACTTGTGGTGACAGTGACCTAAGACAAAGCAGAACATGTACCAAAAACAAAAAGCAAAAGCTTATTGGAAATTTTTAGCAACATTATTTCTGTTTTGTAACTGTAAAATATTGTAACGATATTGTTATAATTTTGCTTTAAGAAATGCAAATTTATCTAGACAAATCATTTTATAATGTTATAAATTTATTGAAAAGATGATGGAAATTGTTGAGCCAAAAATGTTATGGTCAGTTTTTGCCTATGACTAATGGGTATACTATGTGGGTATAGTCATAGTCTAGACTATCACTAATGGGTATACTTTAGTAGTGATACAAAAAGTTTTCTTCAGCTTAAAAGAGTTATTCATACAACATTAAAGAAAAGATGAAATCATTTAGTTCAAAAAATTAATTTAAAATTAACATATTAACTGTGTTATGCTTCACATGGCTAAGACATTAAGTACATTTATGAAAATATTTTTGGATCTATTTTAAAATCAGATTTCATATCATATTTTTGAGTTTATAAGTTATTTGCATACTGTAGACAATAATTGTTTATTAATGTGTCTTTTTCTCTGGGTCAGTGACTTTTTAAAATTCTCTTGGATGTGTCTTTCTACAGAAAAGAAAATTTTAATTTTAATGAATTCCAGCCCATCAAGTTTCGTTTTCATGGATTGTGCCCTTGGTGTTATATCTAAAAGTCATGATCAAACTCTAGATCATCTAGATTTTCTTCATTGTAATCTTCTAGGAGTTTAATAGTTTTACATTTAGGGTTTTTGTCTTTGAGTTGATTTTTATGAAGGTCTTTTATGATTTTTATGTAAAGTCTGTTTAAAGATTTTTGTTTTTGTATATGGATGCCTGTTTTCTCCAGCACCATTTGTTGAAAAGATCATTTTGTTCCATCGTATTGTCTTTGTTCCTTTGGCAAAGGTCAGTTGACTATATTTGTGTGAGTCTAGATGTTTTGCTTTTGCAAAGTCAATGAACATAAGCCTGACAATTTCAGTGCTATCAGAATATCTTCTGTTGTTCCAGTTTAAAGTTTGTATCTACAAAGAAGAAAGGTAAACTCCAAAATAAATGGCAACAATTCATAATCATGTCAGTTGTTTAAAGCATGTAAGGTATTTTAATAAAAAATTATCGCCGGGCTCGGTGGCTCAGCCTGTAATCCCGCGCCTTTGGGAGGCTGAGGTGAGTGGATTGCCTGAGCCAGTGGGTTCGAGACCCGCCTGGGCAACTTGGCGAGACCTCATCTCTATAATAAATCAAAAAATTAGCCAGCCGTGGTAGCGCGCGCCTACAGTTTCAGCTACTTGGAAGGCCGAGGCGGAAGGATCGCTGGAGCCCAGCGGGTCGAGGCTGTGGTGGCCGGGAGCGGCCACTGCATTCCAGTCTGGGCGACAGTGAGATTCCAACTTAAAAAAAAAAATTATCAATTTGGTCACTAGAAGAATTAGTTATATATATTTCTATGATATGTAAATGCTCCAATGAAAAGCTCGGATTTAGGGATCAAAAGATTAATATCAAACTAACTAGTGATAGTACATTATGATTTCTAATGTACACATTTAAATTATATGCTTTGTAGAAAAATATTTTTTTTCTTTTGACAATTTAATATAGGGAAAGTGTTTGTTAATCTTTTTGTGGGGTTTTAGTAAAGCACATAGTTGAGTTGTATTGCTTAGAATTCTTCTTTGGTGAAATGTCTGTTAAGGTGGCCAACAATAGAACAACTTGTTTTTATACTTATTAGTGTCCCAGGAAGGTCTTACCTGTGCCAAGTTTGTTTGGGCAACTCTATCCAAATGAATTACCTGTCTAATCCTTACAATGCTGTATCTCACTGTACCTTCCCACTCTTGTAGCATTCCATGATAGAGATAATCTTAGTCTTTCTACTCTCACTTGTTGTTTCACCTGTTGTCCCATTTCTCAATATTAAGTATTATATTAATAAATGAGTAATCATCTTGCAATCATGAGCCCTGGTTTTAACTTCTGGTTCTTCATGTTATGGACTGTATAATCTCATCAACTCCACAAATGAGAAAATAATACCTAACTCACAATGTAGTAAGTGTGATAAATATTAATGTGATCATTTACTTGAAAGCACAAAATAATAGCTGTCATATAATATATACCCAAGATATGTTAGTTAATTCTAAACATAAAACTTTTGGGGGGTCACTTTTATGTATTTGATATGATATTATATGAAAATAGAATCTTAATCTTAAGAAATACTTTTCAATAGGCACAATTTCAAGTAATTGGGCAGTAGTGAAAACATTAATGGCAAACTATCCTAGTCCTCAAGTTACATCAACAGGCAATATAAATGTGTGACTTAAAAAATAAAAAATGGAAACTGAGTCATAACAGTTACCTAGCCATACAGGAAGGTCTTCACTCACACAGTAAAGATTTATGGAGTTCATAATTTATAATATCATGAGGAATATAGTATTTTGAAAAACTCTCATAAATTCTCATGGCATTTATATCAGAAATATTTGGTTAGTCTCCATATAGCTATGATCGTATTTAGTTAGAGAATTAATAATGTTTTTAACTGAACTATTTAAAAGCAAAATGCATCTATATAATAACAATTTGCAGATGATACAGTTTTCATTCTGGTAAACGCCAGGTTGCAATCGGTTCAGTTTCTAGCACCACACCAAATTGCCTTATGCCTTGTAATTTATAATTTATTTTACAAAGTTGTTGAGAAATATTTGGAAGAAAAACATCAAAGTAATTGACATTCAGTTCAAGAAACAAAATCATTCAAGTAGTAATCTTGAAATTTGTAGCTCACAAACCAAAATAAACTTCCCATTTTCTCACTAATTATTTTCTGTTGATACAGGAAATGCTCCCTAAGTGGATGACATTTACATTAAGACCTGAAGGAGGATAATGAGATAAAGGAGCAAGTTCACATTAGAAGCAGAGAAGGACTTTGTGCAATAGTACAGAAAAGCAGCAGTTGCAAATGAAGATCTTGAGTGAGATGGAAAATAGTGAGGCATGGATTTTGAAAACTAGACAGCAAATTAATAACATAGGCAACCATGAGGATTTTCAGTGCTATTCCAAATCCAATAGGAATCTATATTTTTCATAGCACAGAGAAAAAGTTATAAGCAATTAGAGAATGAGAAAAAGGAAAAGAAAACATCCAAGTATTCTAAAAATTTCAGGGTTTCATACCACCATAACAAGAGGCAATAAAGTATCCAGATTAAATCATATTTATTGGGTTAAAACTTGAATGCAATAACTATAGAGTTTAAGTGTGGAAAGAGATCACTTTTAGGGATACTTATATACAATATATTATAGAACTGAATGAAATTATATAATTTAATTCAACCCTCTCACCTAAAAGTAAGGAAACTAAGGCAGAAAAAAGTTAAAATATGTTTTCTTTTGTTTATCTATTTGTTTTCCCAGATGAGAAATCTACTTAAATTGAATTATATAAACTTGCAATATATACCACAACTAAATTAATTTAAGATATTTTAAAAACATTTTCAAAATCCTCTTAGTGTTATGAAGAATATATTTTTTAGCATAAGAATGCATATGGCTTCATTTTTGCATTTTCACCGTAGTACAGATTATTTTTTTCTCTTCATATCCCATTGGTCATTGCCATTCAGTGATATTTATGCTAATTATTCAGTTGAGTACATGATAGAAAAGGAGGTGTCGTTTTTGTTAAAAGGAATCTGCAGTTCTGTGAAAAAATCTGTAAATAAAGTTGATTGCAAAAGCAGGTCTAGATAATTATGATATACTTTGAAGGATGCAAAAAGATATCAAATTTTTAATTTTCTACATCAATTGCTTACTTCATTCATTATGATATGATATACAATATAATAATGCAGTATTACATACAAAAAGATAAAATATAATGTAATCTAATAAAATGAAAATATTACTTTGATACATTTATTCACATGTTTCACAGATTTTTTTCCATTTCAGATTGTAATCTTACTTTAGTTTTATTAATTATGGGATATGTTTGCATGCTTTCCTTTCTAGCTAATTCCACTATTTACAGCAAGCTCATCCACTGTAGAATCAAGTCTTGCTACATTAATAACATAACATATATACATACATATGTATTGTTATATATGCATAAACATATTCTTCTTGCTTGATTTATTAGGCCTATCACTATGTCAGATTAGTGTTATGACTGCATTTTCACTAAGTCATGTCAGTTGCTACTCAGTAGCTTGGAATCTTAAGATTGCACAAATTGATCTGAGAAATTTTCCTCCAAGTATTTGTTGAAGCATCTAAACATTTAAATTAAAAGTATAGTAAATAAATCTTACCTCAACTTTTCTTTTTAGTTGGAGAGGATTTGTGCTGACCTATGATTTTAAAAGATATTTCCAATTCCTGCTTTACAATTAATTAGCTGCATGGGTTATTAAGCTTGCCATTTAATTTCTCTGTGTCTCAAATCAAAATTTGAAGAGTGAGATGAAATTCTATATAATCATTTGGATTCTTTTCCAGTAATAAAATTCTGTAATATGTATAAAGGGAACATAGAAGAAGTATAGAAGAAGAGACCAATTTTAAGTCTCTTCTTCTATTCTCTACAAGTTTTTCAAACCTGGTCAGAGGGAGGTCTTTCTCTGGTTGACTCAATACTTGTTATGGAGTAAGGCGATCTTTAGACACAGGATATAGCTGAGATTTGGTTGACTCGATCCCTGAGTTCAGAGAAAATACATTAAACATGGTTTTTATGTTCTTAATCTTCCTTGAAAGCAAGCTAGCAGGCAAAAAAATATATTCAATTCTTATCAGCTTAGCCCAAAACGTAAGAAGCAAAATCCTCTATCCTAAATAAGCATTTGGTGTACAAATGAATGTGACAGGCTTACAATAAGGAAAAAAATAAGTGCCTTTGAGGAACTGGAACTTGTTCCATGCTGAAGTACAGGTTGTGATCTGTGTTGCAGTAAAACTAAATTAAAAAGCAAACAAGAAAAGTGATAAATTGCTCAAATATCAGTGTACTGCATAATTAAACTACATTGGCACTTTATTTTGAGAAAAATAAAATGTCTGTTTAACGGGCTATATTGACTCTAAGGGAGACTTATAAATTTCAGACATCTTTTTTAGTTGAAGAAAAGCTGAATAATAGAACCAAAATGCACTTTTCATGAATTAAAGGCCACTTTAAGTGGAATGAGAGTATCTATGTGCATATGAATTATAAGTGAATAAATCACAAACATTGGAAGGTCAGTAAAGTGTTTCAATACTAATATTTTCAAGTTCTATGACTACAAATTGCACATAAGATATTTATAAACAAACACTTTACTTATTTCCAAATAAAGCATTTACTACATTTACTGGGATTTTCCTCTACTTGTATGTGTCATTCACAACTCAAAGGAATTATCAGGGGACATTTGGCAATGTCTGGATATAATTGCATTTGTCACAACTAGGTGAGTGTTGGTGGTAGCTTGTAGAGGCCAGGGACGCTGCCAAGCAATGCACAGAACAACCTCATTCCTTCCCCCAACAAAGAACCATCCAGCCGTTGACTAACATTAATAAAATATTCGTATTAATATTACTCCACTACCTATTTTACTTTAAGTATGGATTTGGTATACTAAATTTGTAGAGCAAGAAAAGAAAAGTAATTGTGGTTTTAAAATTAAGACAGAAACTTATGTAAATATAAAAAAAGACCACATGCATGGCAGGGTTCCAATTATATAAATGCATTTTTCTCAGAAAACATTTAATGTTTTTGGTTCACTGCAACTCTGACTGTAGTTTGCTGTGTCATGCTTACTTAAATAGAATCAAGACAACAAATGTCAAAAACTACATATATCACCCAAATCTATAATTGGATAGGACACACCTCTAAAATTAAAAATACCAGAAAATAACACAATAAAAATTAAATCAGACATGTTCTATGAAGAACTAAATATATTTTTACTTTATTTTACTTAAAGAATAATGAGAAAATATTTTTGCAGTAGACTAATTGGAAGTATTGGGTTGTCTGTTATTTCAATAAGACTCTGATTATAAATGTTTGCACAAATATTTAAGAATAATTTAGTAATCTAAAGCATGCATATGTTTTTTAAAAAAATAACACGTTTATTCAAAAAATTAAAATACAAAAAGCATAAATGAAAAATTTTGATGATAATAGTTTATAAAATGATTCCTTTTATGGCCATTTTATGAAAATATTTTGAAAAAGATTACATTGATTCCATCATATATGTATTATTATAAGCATTATTTATTTATCAATATATTTATTCATTTGATAAAAGTTTGAATTTTTACTGTATACCAAGAACTCACTAGAGTTGGATTTGAGTACTAACTAGAAATTCTCCCCTTATATTTTGAAATGACATTTTATTAGGGAGAACAATGTGTGTAATTATGTGTCAAGATGTGATAAATGCTATAAATAAAATGAAGAAGGGTCATGTATACAAAAAGTTACAGTTAAGGGTGAATGGCTTTTGTCATAAGATGGGTAGGGAAGAATCTTTGAGGGGGTAACATTTAAACAGAGGCCTAAACAAATGTATCTCTCTCAAGTGAGAACCATGTTGCCCCAATGAAAAAACTCTGAGATAGGGTCAGTTTATGAGCCTGTGACATGGCATATTTAATGTATGTTTCCCATTCATCATGAGAATTTCTCCAAAAAGTCGTTAAACATCTCAACTAACCCATGTGAAATTAACTGTGAACAATCTGTGTCAGATGACAAATGTGTTCAGATAAACTTAATTTGGCTAATGGGTTTAAAGCATTGAAGTCTATTTTTAAAAAGTTAGATCTGATGCCAAAAGTTAAAATGTACATAAATTTCTTTGGATTAATTTCTTAGTCAATATTTAATTAGTCTTCTTATAAATGTTTGTGGCTTCATAGATTCATGCACTTTGAATATCTGTCACATGCAGTCTTATATTACTTGGTATTATTCCTCAGCATTTTAAATGAGCATCGTTGTAATGGTAGAAAGCAAGGTATACTACAAAAGTGTTAAGTTGTTTGTTGACTTCTGAATTCAATGAACCTTAACTTAGAATATAATATATTAGGGCCTTTTAGGATCAAATGATGAATGAAAATTTCACATTTAGGTTTGTATTGTTTCTCTGTCTAAATTCTTACTCTGTATCTTGTGGGGAGGGGTATGGGAAAGGTTTCACTTTTTTTGCAAAAATATTTGAAAATATCTGTCAGATTTTATATTTGTTAGTTATAATAAATGTATTTTAAAGTATTTTTTAAAAGGGAAGAAAAAGTACCATTTCAAAGGAAGGATAAGTAGACCAGAATGACTGAAACCAAGTAAGGTGAACAAGGGCTTGGGCAGACAAGGCATGTAGGCTGAGTTTAGAGGATGGACTTTAAATGTGATGGGAAGTCACCAGAGAGAATGAGATAATATTACTAATTTGGGAAATGGTCACTCTGTTTGCCATGTGATAAATAAAGGAAAGGTGTATATAAGCACATCTGGAGAACGCGTTAGAAAGTTATTGCAGAAATCTCACAAGACATGAGAGTGGCCTGCCCTAGAGTGACACAGGAGAAACAGAAAGTAGAATTTAGGGCATAATTTGAAGTGGAGCCAATAGACATTGTTCATAGCTTGGCTGATTGGTGAGAGATAAAGAGACAACAGAAATATAGAGATTGAGATACAGATACAGATAGAGATACAGATAGAGGAAAAAGAATAGCTAAAACCGACTTAGTTTTAGCAGTTTGAATGACTTCTTTGGTGAAGATTCTGCTTCATAAATCCTGTAAATTTTTAATACTTTATTAAGGATAGCTAATTATATTGTTCTTTACAAAATGAAATATTGGATTACAGATATATGCATTTAATAGACTATATAGTATGTAGTGTGTTACTTCTAAACAAATATTTC
>CAUYQG010090539.1:0-11094 GCA_963574415.1 Tarsius wallacei | reverse complement strand
TTTAACTGTTGTATATAGATGCACAGTAAAATTTTATTGAAAGGAATTGAAAGGACTTAAAGTTAGTCATGCTGGGTGTTAGCTGTTTGTCCTGGTTGTAGTGAAGACTTGGGGGTTTCAAACAAGTTAAGTTGTAATGGGTATAAAACAAATAAAATGTGGATTTTATTGCGTCAAGGTTTGCCACCATTGATCTTGGAAGGAATAGTTGGTAACTCTGGGGAAAGCTAAGTAGTTTTGCTGGTCTCTGGTAATTACCTTCTATCCCAAGGATTGTTGGTGAACGGCTTTTCATTTCAATGTCACCTACATTTCATTTTGATATGACTTCTCTGGAGCTCTTTGCAAGCAGAGGGAGCATTGTTCTTTAGTCCTAGCATTTAGATTTTAAGTTCACAGTTGTTGAATGAACAGATGATAATTTTGCTCTTTGTTTTAATTCTTGGGTCTTTTTTCTTTTTTGTCCGTGTTATCTGGGGTGAAATAGATGTTGCCGGGCGGGTTGTGTCTGATTCGTGCTAATCTTGCCCTGCGAGTTCATTATCCTCAGCAACTGCAGTGGATTTTTAGGTCCATGTCTTTCATGTTCATGGAAACACATTTTCTTTCTCTTTCCGTTTTTTCCCCTCAGTTGAACTTTTGCCCTCTCTATATACCACTCGAGATTCTTCCCAAATCTCTTTTATTCTCCTTAATTAAAAAGTCATGATGAAGCATAATGGTCTAATACGATGTGTATATAAAACTCCAGCCTGGGCCACAGATAAGGTTTCAGTTTCATCTCACTTACTTTGAATTCCTCATGTTTAAAATTAAAATTAAAACCCAATATATCTCAAATATAACAAAGGAGAAAAATAATCCAACTTAATGATCTCAAAACAGCCACATCAAAATCAGAGTGGTTGCAGCCCTATTAAATTTTAAAGATCTTATAGATTTGAATTTTTTTCCTCTGCCTCAGACTGTATCAGTTAATGTGTTCTGTGTGAACAAAGTCAATGACACATGGAATCCACCCTAAATATGGAACGCAAAGATTTTATTTATTTATTTTTACCAACAGGCAAGCGCCTAGTGCATGCACAGATATCTAGCGTTTCGTGGCTACTCCAGTTGCTGCAGGAGATGCCTGCTCCCTTTGAAATATTTTCAGGAGAGTTGATGGTCATAAAATCTGGGATTTGGGACATAGTATTATAGCGTAAGGGAGTGGAAAGAGCAGAAATAAACCTAAACAACAAATTCACAGATTGTTGTGGCATAAGTGTCTGGTCGTGTGGCCGACTCTCAATTATCCATGGTGTTGGGAGCCAGAAATACGTGGATAATTGGCATCTACTCATCATCCCAAGGCCTCCATTTAATGAGCAGTTTCCACATCCTCCGCTACGAGAACAACTAACAAGGAGCAGGATGGCCTGGCTTGTGTTCCAACAGACTTTATTTCTCTTGCCCAGTTTTGGGTGGGGCTGCCAACCAGGGAGAAGCTGTCCAGAAGGCCATGGGCCAGAGAGAAAACGAGGGAAACCAGAGGCCAGTCAGGTCCACAATGGGATCATTGGCCTCGGCGTAATACAGAGCCGACTATGTGTCAACCAAAAAGAAAGAAACAAACAACATCCCTCGTGATGCTTGGCTGTTACCAAAAAAATCTGCCCTCTTCTGAGACTCTTTTTGTTCGACACACGGATTCCAGGCATCCCAGTGGGTTGAGAACTAGAACTAGATCCGTCGCGCCCTGCGAAGTTAGCATGGCAGCTCATTGTGTGGAGTCAGCTGCTTGGGGTTCCCCACCTTCCTGGGTTCACAGCCCACATCATGGCTGGCTCGGTCTGGCCCTGGTACCCCAACATCCCTCAATGAAAGCAAGTGATGCCATTACATGTGAAGGGATGCCCTACTGGGAGGCGACTGACTCCTGAGAGCCTGCCCCACTCACGTACAAAGAGGCAGTTAAACATTGTTTCTGCCTCAGAACAGGGTGAAATTCCGAAATACTAGAGAGAGACAGAGAGAGAGAGAGAGAGAGAGAGAGAGAGAGAGAGAGAGAGATGCTTTGCATTTGAGGATAAGGGCAGTACTGCATAATCTATGTATGTTAAAATAAACCTTTTTCCCATGTGAACAACTGCTCCGTAATTAAATGTAAATGCCCCATTCCCACATAATATAACCATGCCCGAACACACCAATAATATCCCCGTGGAACTCCCCGACATACGCTTCTTTTCTCTCTGTCTCAGCTGGATGAGGAATGATGAAAACATTCCCGAAAGAGGCATGCAATTATCTCAGGTCTTTGGTCTACAGCCCGAGAGAAGCTAGACCATGTCTAAATGAACTCAGACTCCAGGAGAGTAGGAGATGTAGGCATTTTTGACATGGAAGAGTTAGACCTGAATATTGAAACTACTTCACAGTCATTCGATGTGTCATCAATACACTGGAGGCTTGAGTGGAAGGATTACAAAAGGATTGAATAAAGGGCTCATTTTTTAGGTTTATAAGTAAACATGTGTGCCTGTGTGTGCAGGCGCGCGCACACACACACACACACACACACACACACACACACACACACACCCTTCTGTATATTCCTATTAAAGGCTGACTTTTGTGTTAAAAAAAGAAACCTGGGAAAGATGGTCTGGTTTTGAAAGACATTTTATTTTTATGAAATTGTAATAGAGAACAAATTATCTGCAATAAAAATACCTGACTAATTCATATGTTTCCAGTCCATTGACTATTCTTTGAAAATGTAATAATAATTTCCTGTGGAATTGGAATAATGGAAAATGAATTTATAAATGACCAAATTAAATATGGAAGTAATATATTTTTCTTCAAAGGTCCCTTGCCAAAGTATCATATATATAACAAAACTCTGAAAAAAAATGGTATGTTTCACATTACAGATGGTTCTTGACCAAGTGAAGCAGAAATAAATAACTTTTAAATGGACACATTTATATACTTTATTGACTACTGCAACACAGTAACCGCAAATCCAAGAGGGCATGCATGCAATGCTTACCTGTTCCAAAGAAGTCACCCCGAAGTCCAGCTGGGAGAGACATGGTTTATTAAAACTTACGGGAAAGGTCACCAACGGTGGCTACTTGGGGAACACGCCACACCTCAGGACAGTACAGCAAGCAGTTTTATCATCAAAACAAACAAGTTAATCCTTCAAATTCCTATTCTGTGCTGACAATTACTTTGATTAAGAATGACAGCTGCATTGTCTTTAGGTTTGCTTGGTCACCAGCATCCCGGGACAGACGGGTCACTGCATCCTATGACTCATTACTGGGAATATGCATATCCTTCAGAGACCAGCCTTGGCCAGAGGCCGCTTCCTGAGGGAGAGGGTGGGAAGAAGCCGGGGATAGGCATACAACAGTCTATGTCCAGATGGCACCTCACGACTACTCTGGTCTATGGTCTATTACATTCCATACAGTATAGAAATTTGTGTGAGTGGATTGACCTGTAGAATGGAGAGAGGTGAAACAGAGACAGAAATTATACTTTGCTCTTTTGACACATTTATAACATTTTTGGAGGTTGAACTATCCAGCATGCTCCTTTCATTGGAAGAAACTTCTCCTTTTTTTGTAACTTAAGGTTGTGGCTGACACCAGAAGATTGACTGACGGTAGTAGACATGAGGTAGCCTGTGTGAGGTGTGGTGGAAAATGAGAGTCCAGGCAAAGGAGGTGAGGAGCAAGGGTGGGTGAATGATCCTGCAAAGATGACCGGAGTTGGGGAGAAGAGGAATCTTGCTTTTGAGGCCCTTGATGAAATAGAAAAGAGATCATCTGAGAAAACAAACTGCAATGGGTGAGGACATCGAGAAACTGGTAGGAGTTCAGGACAATTGTTGCAGAAATGGGAGAGAGACCAAGCCAGGGACAAAGACAGACATTGCTTCATGTCACCTCAGTCTCACTGAGGTTGGATGTCTAATAAAAAACGTGGTGGCCGCTAGCGATGATCGTCTGTCTAAACCTTGGACGTGGGTAGAGAGTTGGATGGGTCCGTGGCAGGGGTCTTGTTGGGTAGATGTGGCCAGAGGACAAAGAGATGAGGAAAAGTGAGAAAGTAGTCATGAAGGCTGTGAGGTCTGGAGAGAGCTACGTAGAGACAGAGAAAAGAAGAATTCAAGGACCTGGAATCTCAGTGACGTCCAAGCAGATTTAGTGCGAGTGAAACGGTAGATTAAGATATCGTTCTGAGTAGAATATTGACATATAGGACTTCAGAGGAGGACCGGGGTGATGACAAGGCCAGTGTACAGACAAGACAGGGGACTGCTTCCACACACATCCTCTCACATCCATAAAGGAAAGATAGGCGCATTGCATCACCTGCTTTCTTAAAGACGTCCTGAGATAGCATGCAGGGCAAGGGCTAGAGAGACTGTCAGGGTCTCGGTTCTAGCTGACATGGTGCTGTCTTTTATTGGATAAAGTGCATGTGAACATGTCTGTTACGTTCCTATTTCAGGTATGCCGTGAAGCACAAATTGTGTATGTACAACAAAGCTGCAAAGCACTGTACACATGTTGAGTATTGCTAAAGAACAATTTTTTAAGTGTAAATGTGAGCTGGGCAGTTAGGAAATCTTTAAACAAATCAAATAAGAATCTTAATTGTTGGAATTAAGGTCTTAATTATTGTTAAGGTTGAAACAGCCTAGTTTCCAAAATTCTGGTACTGCTCTTCCCACCTGATCTGGTGTGGATTGATCAAGTCCTGTCGTGCTCCTTGGCTACAGCATTAGAAAGTGACTTAAAGGATAAAAACCAAACCAAACTAAAAGTGTAACGGATCAGTTTCCTTCCCCTTTGAGTCTTCCTCAATGTACCATTTCAAAACTCAGATATAATTGACTTTTCCTGATGTTCAGGTTGCGATGGGTGGAGTGTTGCAGCGTCAGTTACCTTAAGGCGCACGTTCAAGGTAGCAAAATAAGATAAAAATATATTGTTGTGAGGACAGATCTGAAATGAAATCATAAAGAGTTTTAACCTACTGTCAATGCCAGTGAGAATAAGAACCATGAAATTGCTTTCTCTCACCTATTCTGTTTTGTAGACAATTTGACATCCACTTGCAATGTTACTCCAAAAGACAACAAAGACATTTGGTGAAACACATATGGAGGGTGAGATCCTCATTTTCATCCTCCTCTTTCAAACCCGTCTTCCCTCCTTCCCTAACCTGCATTCATAGAAACCATCAATAGATTTCAGCTGGCTATCTGTACTGAAGTAGTTTTGAAAAATAAAATCCCAACTCTAATGATCTCTTTGATAAAGTCATGGAATTGTGGGTCTCATACAATGAAGATCAATAAAAGAAAAAAATAAAAGAAAAGAGGCCCAGCAAAGTTTTATGCTGATGAAGAGAAGTCTAGATATGTTTTGGATGGGCACCTCACATCAGCAATACCACAATTATCAATAGCAAGACTACTGGAGCCAAACTTTACCTCACTGTCAGCAAAGAATGTGTTTGCTGCAATGTATTAGGCTTTCCTTTGACAAGTTTAAGATGTCAGAATGAATTAGATGCTTGAGACAGACAGATAAAGTAATCCATCAGATCAATCAGTTCTTTATCCTATCCGTGCTGTGTTCAAAGGCTAAGTCCATGCGGGGAACGGAGGAGGGAGAGATTTCTTTGTTATAATGTTCCAGACAGTTTCTCTTTTTGATGATCCAAGTTTTTATAAACATCGTATAAGGTAAGGCCCAGGAAAGAGTTTTGCCAACTATGAAGTGCTTTAAATATGTGTCAAGAGTGAAAAGCAATAATTAAAGCAATTTTGGGGTACTAATATTCAGTTCTGCTATAGACCGAGTTGTGCTCTGAGCCCTGAAATTCATATGTTGAAGCCCTAACCCTTGCTGTGACTGTGTTAGTAGATGGGGCTTGTTAAGAGGTTATACAAATTAAATGAGGCCATCAAGGTGCAGTCCTAACCTGAGAGGGCTGGTGTCCTGTTAGATGAGGGAGAGACCTCAGCGCTCTTTCTCTTCCTGTGCATGCTGAAAAAAGGCCATGTGACCATGCAGTGAGAAGGCAGCTTTCTACAACCCGGGAGGGGAGCCCTCACCTTTAATTAGATAAGTGAGAACCTTGATCTTGGACTCCTAGCCTACAGATCTGTGAGAAAATAAAAACTTCTGTGGTTCGAGTCACTCAATCAATAGTATTTTGTTATGGCAGTCTAAGCTGATCATTATAAGTTGATTTAATAGCTACTTATCGAGCATCTACATTATTCTAGAAACGGTCTATGACAGTTATCAGCAAACTAAAGCTCAAGGGACAAATTTGGCCTGCTGCCCATTTCTGCAAACACAACTTTTATATCTCTATTTGTTTGTTTTTTAGAGATGAGATCTTGCTCTGTTGCCTAGGGTGAAGTGCAGGGACTATTCATAGGTAAAGTTGTAATGGAGTACAGCCTTGAATTCCTGGCCTCAAGTAATTCACCCATCTTGACCTCCCAAGTAGCTTGGACTACAGGCATGGGCCACTGTGATCAACTTATAAATAAAATTTTATTGGAACACAGCTGCACCTTATCTTTTAGCTATTGTCCATGGCTGCTTTTATGTGACGGTGGCACAGTTGAGTAATTACAACAGAGATTGTATGGTCCTGTCAAGCTGAAACTATTTACCATCTTGTTCTAAACAGAAAAAAATTGCACAGGTCTGTTCTGGAATCTTGGAATGTAGCTGTCAGAACCATACTGCACAAATATTTCAGGTTCTAAAATTATATTCTTACTTGGGAAGAATAGTATTAAAGTGGTTTTCTTTCTTTGGATTTAAAGACTTGATTGGTTGAACCATCAGTTAGTCTCAGCTAGACTTGTTATTTTCTTTCATTGCCTCACAGGGAAAGATTGGTTATCATTTTGGCACAATTAGGAAAGACTTTTGATAAGGAAAAGAACTGAATATGTTGCCTTTGAGTTTGCAACATGTAGTATCATATGACTTATTAATTTCTAGCTCCTAAAGCAGATGTCTGGAGTGAGTCTGTGAGGTACAAATTAACATCAGGCTCCATAGAAAAAAGGCACCCTGTTTTGTAGCATCTGCCTGTTTCTGTATAAACACTCCCACTATGGATGATTTCAAGTTACCAACATGTTGTCACTGAACACAGTAGCTAGCCATTTCACCATATTGATAAAATAGACACAAATAACCTAAGAACATGGATGAAAGTAAAATGTAAAATAATAAAGTGATATGTTTGAGTTTCATTATCTTCAAAAAATATAGTCTATTTAATGGCAGGTATAAAATTTAATTTTTGAAATTAGTTATATTGAATAGCAGGCATGCAAAGCTCTTGAAAATCTAATAGTCTGCTTTTGTGAGTTGGCAGGAAGGCCCAGTACTTCTACTGAAGCCAAAGTTTAAAATATTTCTGCAACTTTTTTTTATCCACATATTTTACACTTAAAGATAGACAATTATCTATAGGAATATGGATGGATAAAAATACAAGGTTAGAGCCAATTAATAGGAATTACTATTTCTTATTCTTTAAAAAATAAACATGAGATAGTTAATTGTGGGCTGTACTCAAGAGTGAACTCCTCTTTCACGGTGAGAGTTGTAAGATCTTTGAGTCGGGGGGCAGACTTCGAAAATATTTTACTCATTTATCTCCTTGCTCAGTGAAGACACTGAGACCCCAACTGGGTCAGAGATTTGCCCCAGGCCACAGCACAAGTGAGAGTGCAACCAGGAGAGAACAACCCTCTGCTCTTGTCCCTGCATCAGCTGCCTTTGTGGGTATCATTGATCCCTAGTGCATGGCTAGTTCTCATAGGAGGCGCAAAAGTTTGCTCCCAATTTAATGTAACACCAAAAAGGCGAAGATGGAGTTTTAAACTCCTGGAATCCAAAAAAATTAAATTATATATTGCTGGAATCTAAGGTTTACTGTTATGTTTTCTGTTTCCTCTAGCTCACGTGTATTAAATACATATTTTTGCTGTAGATTAATTTTTACTGATGATAGCTGAGAGGGTCTAAATATGTTTGTTTGCTAAACTGAATTACTTAAAAGAAATGATGCAATGCAAAGATTGAAAATAATCTTGACTGGTAGCATTCATTTATCCATCAGTAACAGACAGACTGAAGCCGAATTCATGCACTCATTCACTCAGCAAGTATTGATCGAGTGCCTCCTTTGTTTTGGGCACTGTTCCAGACACTGGGGATATGGAGGTGAATACAAAAATATGTTGCTATCCTTATGGAATTTATATTCTATTGGGAAAGGTAAAGTAGAGAGGGAAGAAAGCTAGTGAGTGACAGGCTGGGGGAGGGTGTTTTCTGTAGGGTGTTTAGAAAAGTCCTCTCTGAAAACAGGTGGCATTAAAACAGAGAACTGAAAGAAATAAGGTGAGAGTCATGTGGATATTTGGAAAGGACAAGTGCCAAGTCCCTGAGGCTGAAGAATGATTGTTGTGTTCAAGAAACTTGGAGGAGGCCAGTGCTGGAGGATGGTGAGAAAGGAGGAAAGCAGAAGATGGCCACTGGGGCCAGATCCTGTAAGACCTGGAAACCGTGGTCAGCAGTTAGGGTTTACTCTGTGAAGTTGAGGCAGGCTAGCCAGAGCAGTTTAGGCATAGACACGTTTCTTTCAGGCAGGTCTAGATTAAAATAGGGCAAGCATCCAGACATCTCTCTCATCTATGCATGATCTTCACCAGACAGTCCAGGCACACAAGAGGTGACCATCTTGCAGAGTGAAATGTGAATCTACCAGTACAGTACATCACAGAAAGAATAGAGGATGACCCCAAATGCAGACTTAATGTTCTAAGAAAAGCCCAAATCTAGTTAGATGGTAACAGTAACTTTTATTTCTTAGAAGTTGCTTGTGACCATAAAGTTTGGGAGACCGTAATCAAAACTTGGGACGAGATACCTGCAGCCTTCTGCTCCTGGCTCGTGATTTGTTTAATCATTGTTGTAAAATTATATAAACCTTCTTGTCAAAGGCAAGCATGTGCCCTCTGTTAAGGGATACATACTCTTCCTTGAGCATGCCTCTTTCTTTCTCATAAATTCAGTCTTAAACTGTACTTTGCACTGGCTCTCGAATTCCTTTCTGTGGCGAAGTCAAAGAACCCCTGGAACTACACACCACACCTCACCCGGCATCAAAGGGAAGCCCCTGGCCTATCGTGGACATTTAAAAAACATCTAGCTGAAGTATGGAGAGTAGACTGCAGAGGACAAGGGAGAGAAAAGATGGAGGCAGTGAAACCAGGTAGGAGGTTATCGTAATGATATGGGTTAGAGAGAGGGTGGCTTGGTCTAGGTCAGTGCTTTTTAGCCTTGACTCCTGTTAAAGAGCTTCTAAAGATTACCCATGCCAGACCCAGAACAAGTAAATAAACATATCTGTTGGCAGGACCCAGCATCAGTCATTTAAAATCTCCCCTGGTGATTTCAGTGAGCAACCAAGGTTGAAAATAAGCTTTGAAGATAATAACCGTGGAAGTGATAGAAAGTGATTGGATTCTAGCTGTATTTACTCGTATGTGCAACAGAATTTTCTTACTGGTTGGATGTGGGATATGAGAGAACAGAAGAAGCAAGGGTTGATTCCTAAATGTTTGGCCGGGGCAACCGGAAAATGGACTTATGAGAAAACCTTATTAAATTCAACCCAAGTCTCTCATTTCCGCAAGTTGTCAGATTTGCTCAAAATGGTGATGGCTGACATCATCTTCTCTAAAATATACTTTCGTATACATTTTGGGAAAGAAATATAACTGATTCTGGGAGAACCAGAATGGCTGGAACCAACTCTTGCTAGAACCAAATTCTGCGGCCAGGGATGAAGTGGTTTCTGGAGTGGTGCTGTCAGGACGAGCGGGCAAGGGCGAGGAGCATGTCCCTTCTCTTTTCCTCCTGCCTTTCGATCTTGTACGAGTGTCTCTGCTAGTGAAACTGAACAGAGAGGCAACTGGCAAAGGAGAAATGCAGTTTGCTGAGGCCCAGCCCAGCATTACAAAGGGTATCAAAGTGTGGAGCTTAACAGCTGGTTGCAGTTCATCTGTTTGGCTTCTTAGCATCCATATGCACACAGATTTGAACTTCCATAAGCAATAATAATATCAATATTCTAGCTTACTAAGATGCAAGTAACCTTAATAAAAGAAAGATATTCTCTCTCTCTCTCTCTCTCTCTCTCTCTCTCTCTCTCCTCCCCCATCTCTCTTTGTCTCCCCAAAGAGAGGAGGCTCAGTGTCCCAAAAGTTATAGCATCCATTTCAGGGAAAAGTCATGCTATCCATCACTGCATAATTTTAATTATTCCTAAAATTTAGTCATGATTTCATTTAAATAATCTATAATAAAATACTAACTTGAAGGTTAACCAGCAGCAACAAATCTTAACATAAAATAACAGGAAAGGAAAAGGAAAAAAATAGCTGCTGCAGTTCCAATTTCTGTTAGTGGTCACAAGGGCATAGCTGGTGGTGTTTATCATGTCCGTCCACTACCTTTCTAACTCTGCTTTGCCTTCCACCCATACTTCTACTGTTCTATGTTTTTACCTGGTGGAGTGACACAAATATTCATTCCTGAAGTGTCTGGACTCTCAGTGGCCCAGTCTTTCTTATTTGCTTGTTTCTGTGACTAGTTTCTCATCGGCTTTTTCTATTGGACACGGAACTTCTAACAGGTGTCCCACAGAATCCTCCGAAAATGGCCTCTCCTGTTTCCATTTTGTATCAACACTCTAACATCTTTTTGATGGTCAGAATCGATCATCCTGGCCAGGAAAGTAATCCTCATATTAGCTTGCTGCCTCAGTGACATGAGGAACCCAAATGACTCACGTTTCACTTGAGTAAACCAACGTCACCCCTGTGGAGTCATTTCTGTCTCAGAAATGAAGACCCCCAAATTAGCAGAGCTCAAGATTTCTGAGTCCAGAAGTAAAACATTCTACTAGTTTGTAGTGTAATAATGAAGAGAGCCATTCTTACTTTTTGACTGTGATTCTCAGATTCATGGATTCTAA